>BLSH010176082.1:1411448-1428643 GCA_018402905.1 Glandirana rugosa
GGAGGAAGCCAGGTTTAGACAGGAGGAGACACACGAGGAGGGAGCACACAGAGGAGGACAGATTTGGACCGAAGGAGGAGGGGAGAACCAGAGAAGCACACAGAGGAGGACAGATGGGGACCAGAGTTGGACAGGGGACACAGGAGCAGGACGGGGGGGGGGGGAGTTACAATCACCGATCTCCCTGTGCAGCTTTCAATAAAGCAGAGGAAAGCCACAGAGGGGAGAGGAGGAGAAGCGGCTGTCACACAGGGAAATCGGTGATTGTAACTTCCCCCCACCGCTGCACCAATCATCCCTGAGTGTCCAGTTATCGGACCAGGCATCGGGAGCATTTGCAGGAGTACAAGTACTCCTGCAAATGCTTGGTATCGTATTGGTGCAACCCTAGGTTTAACGCACCTCGTTTCATCGTTATGATAATAAAGTGTTCAGTGCTTCAAATACATAATAGATACAAATGATATTGAAAGTGTCCAGTGCTCCAATAAAGTGCAAAATTCAGTGCTTCAAAACATCATATAAATGAAAAAATGCAAACATACAAATGTCACTCAAAGTGTCCAGTGCTCCAATTTTAAGGCCTCATACACACAGACGTTTCTTAAAAAATAAACAAAACGTCGGGCCCGACGTCAAGGAAAAAAAATCTGCGTTTTTCGGCTTTATGCATGGGCGTTAGTGAGCGTTAGTGAGCGTCGGCATCAATAGGCGTTTTTAAAAAAAAAATCATCCCTCTGCTATTTTTCAACCTAAAAACGTTGGCGTCAAAAAACGCCGGTTAATGCCGGTACAATATTAGTTGGCGTTAGTAGGCGTTTTGTGGCGTCGGTGTCAAAAAATACCAAAATGTTACAGCCTCAGAACGCGATGGCTGTGGGTTCCAGCTTCAGCTCACTAACGCCGATGCCATCTACAGCTCAAAAATGTCAGCGTTTATATGGGCCATTGACTAACATGGAGAGCTGCAAAAAACGCCAGAAAACGCTGGCGTCAAAAAACGTCCGTGTGTATGAGGCCTAAAAGCGCAAAAAAAACAGTGATAAAAATAGAAAGTAGAGTCTCTTAGGTCTCTTATAGGTGGAGCAAACAATTGGAGCCAAATAACAGTGAAATAAACTCAATTTCCAGCTCAATAGTTCTTTTGTCCAGTGGTGTTCCACCCAAGAGAGGTATATATTAGTATATCACTGCAAACAAATCCTTCACCAAGTGCAATGGCCGCTCACCTTGTTCCCCTTAGGGAATGCGCCTTTTGCTCTTATGAGCTATCTGCTGCCACAAAACTTCATTCCTCCATATGTACATGCAATGATGAAAAGATATAGCCTCTCATGGTGTAGTATTAAAAAGGCAGCGTTTATTAAACAAAGTAGTAACTTACAATTAAAATCTTGACAATCAGCATTATCAGCGGTGTCACAAACGCTCGTGCAATGTGAAACACAGACTTCCGGGTTTGGCCTTACCCGGAAGTGACGTCACTCCCTTGTTGGTGTCAAGGGCTGCAGTAAAAAAAAAAACAGTATTGGTGTCAGTGACCACAATAATACCCCCAGAATTGGTGCCAGTGGATGCAATAATAAACTCCAGCATTGGTGTCAGTGATAACAATAATACCCCCAGGATTGGTGCCAGTGAATGCAATAATGAACCCAGGCATTGGTGTCAGTGACCACAATAATACCCCCAGAATTGGTGCCAGTGGATGCAATAATGAACCCCAGCATTGGTGTCAGTGATAACAATAATACCCCCAGAATTGGTGCCAGTGGATGCAATAATAAACCCCAGCATTGGTATCAGTGATCACAATAATACCCCCAGAATTAGTGCCAGTGGATGCAATAATAAACCCCAGCATTGGTGTCAGTGACAACAACAATAACCCCCAGAATTGGTGTTAGTGAATGCAATAATAGCCCACAGCATTGCTGTCATTGACTGCAGTAACAAACCCTCAGCACTGGTGTCAGCGGCAGTGCTGTTTTTTTTTTTTTTTCCATGTTAAGTGCATGTATTGTAAGTAATGTGTAAGTGTAACACTTCACAGGTATTATTCCCTATCTTAGAGATCACAATACTACCCCTGATAATGCCTTATCTCCAGAAGGATTGTACCATGTTTGTTCAGAAATTATTCACAGTAGGCAGCCTACATTATGTCTTTCTAAAAGGTTACAGTGTTGCAGCCTGATTACTGGGGGAGAGAAGACTTTTATCTGCCTGCAGCAGACTAATGACATAATTTCTGCCTAGACCATGTATGTACTGTATGTATGTATGTACTGTATGTATGTATGTATGTATGTATGTACTGTATGTATGTATGTACTGTATGTATGTATGTATGTACTGTATGTATGTATGTATGTATGTATGTACTGTATGTATGTATGTATGTACTGTATGTATGTATGTATGTATGTACTGTATGTATGTATGTATGTATGTACTGTATGTATGTATGTATAATGTATAGATGAACCACTTGTAGGTTAATTCATTGGATATTCTGATTTCAGCACAGTTGCAGTGTTGTTTGGGTTGCAGTAGCAGATAACAGAAATATTTTACTTCTTGCCTGTAGGTGTTCTTCAGAATAAAAGAAAGAACTAAATACAAAACTATTTTAATCACTGTACCATGTAGTAGGGTGTAGTACACCAAGGTATGGAAGGACAAAGTTGCATGTTGTACATTAATGAACCCAGTTGACATTACAGTGCCATTGTATAGGACTTCAAAATGTGTTGAGCTATGTCAAAATTATTTTTCTCAATAGAAAGTGACTCCCACTTATATTTTACACCCGTCGCCTATGGCAATGTCACATAATTAATATATTCTTCATAAACAGGCATTTAGCATTAATTGCAAATCATTCATAAACTGGCTCTTTTAAGCAAGGAGTAGATTATATTACTGGGTAAATATGTGAATGTAACAGGAAATAATAAGAATCTAAGATATTTTAAATGAAGGTGATATGACAGAAAGCGATTACTTTAAACACACAATTGACTTTCCATCAATGATCCAATACAAGGGAATGACTTAATACTTTGGGGTGTATTTATAAGAAAAATCACAAATCTATTCATCCTTCCATCTTGCTGCTCACCTGTTAAGCCAAGGCCCTTGGAGTTTCAATTAGTGAAAGAGAGAGTCTGAAGTCAAACAGCTTCTGCAGATTGCTTTGTAATATCATGGAATCTCGTATTAAAGCCAAATTGAACCTTCAGTTTAAATCTACTAAATACATTTTGGGTGCATTAAAGCAAACTGTGTTCAATGTCTTACCATTTTGTTTTCTTTTCAAAACAGCCTCCTGCCAGTAGCTGCAGAATGAGACCCTCTCTTTTTGAAGCTTTAAACTCTTTGCAGAGGACCAACATGCCCCTTACCGAATCAGACTTATAGTTATGCAATCAGCAAAGCTCAGGCTCCCCACTGACTGGGGAGCTCTGGCTCTCACTTAGCAGAGGACATGTCAGACCTTCCACACAGAGAGAAAAGGTCCAATTCTTCAGCATGATTTCAATGGATAGACTTTTCTGCTGAGTAGGACATTTGTTTTTTGGGTTTTTTTTTGCACTTAGATTGTATTTAGACAATTTAAACTTACAATTTAGTTGAACTTTGAAAAGTAACTCTACTTTTGTTGAAAAAAAGCATGCCACTCTGGGTGATCTATGTACATTTCATGGATTTTTACCAAATTGTGTTGCATATTCCTACCTATTGTTATTTTGAAGGAGTAGTTGTTTGTTTGTCTGTGTCCATGCTCAGAGTGAATCTGTATGGGAGTGGTTTTATAATGATCAACCAGCTGCTGCACTTGCAGGGCTCTAATGAGGGAAGTTTCAGGGTCTGCATCCCTTTAGACGTGACCACCCATTGTAAGTATCTCACGAAAAGTGACATTTTTGTTGCAGGGGGTGCTCAAAATCTCATTGCAGACTTCTGGGAAAATCAGTGATCCAATATTCACACAAGCAGGAAATTACATATCTGGGGGGGGGGTGTTCTGCATACTAACGGAGTACAGAACACCTCCAGGTAGCCATATTGCATTGCGTTTTGCAGAAAATTACAGAGCTGCAGATTGAAAAGGAAAGGTCATTTTTAATAACATTCAATTACAGTATGACTAGTCTAGACTATATTAGTTTTTTTTTATTTGTTCATTTTTTTTCCTACAACAGTGGAGTTACCCTTTAAATATTTATTTGTAAAATACATTTTCTTATAAACACAGTAAAAAAGAGTATCAGTTTAAAATGTGTAAACTAAAATTAAATTGACCATAGCTTGATATAAATAATAATTGCAAGAAATATTAGCAGGTTATTGAATCATGCGCTTGGAAGCTTGTTGTATGCAGAGAATACTTTACTTTCATTGAGGAATATATTACATGCCTTTTATCATAGACAGGAAAAGAAAAACAAACAAGTACACACTTAGATACAGAAGGTACATTCTGTTATTACTTTGTTCCATAGAATACACACTATCATACTGCAGTGGCACCTGCTGGATAGAAAGGTACAATGCATATATACAGTGTCAGTTTATATAAGCAACTTTGCTGTTGTACTTCCCCAACACCTCTTCTCAACAGCATGTGCTTTGTCAAATTATATTCAGCTTCTTCTGGATATAACTATAGTGTTCCTTCAACAAAGGCTTGGTGAGTGCATCAGCAGTCATCTCCTCTGACGGTCAGTATGGAATGTCAATAACATCTTGTTCTTGATTGTCCCTCAGTAGGTGATACTTGACTTCAATATGTTTGGTCCTAGGATTGATCCTCTCTGATTGTGTGAGCTTTATACATCCCTGGTTGTTTTAAAAAATGGGAATCCCACAAAAAGATGGCGAATCCATATCACTTCTTGACATGCGTATGCTGCTGTAATGTACTCTGCTTGAGTTGAATATAGAGCGACAGTTGCTTGCTTTCTACTAGACCAACTTATGGTTCCTTCCCCATACTGGGAGATGAATCCACTTGTGGATTTGTGGTCTGTGCAGTCCTCGGCCCAATCAGCATCCACATATCTGACCAGTTTTGGATTGGATGTTGCTGGTAACCATAACTTCATCTGCATTGTTCCTTTGAGGTACTGCATTACTCTTTTCATTGCATTCCAGTCACGCTGACAGGTTGCTGAAACTTTCCTGCATAGTATGCCCACTGCTGCGGCTATGTCTGGTCTTGTCAGAGTGGCAACATATAGTAGCTTACCGATTGCTCTGCGATACGTGTCATTGTTGGGTAGCAAGTTTTCTGCTTCATTATTCTTTAAATAACCTGGTTCCATAGGAATTCTCACTGTCCCCTAGCTCTTTGATTTCAAAATTTTCTTTCAGCTTGTGAACTATCTGATTGTATAATGTCATCAACATAGATAAGGATGTATATCCAGCTGTCTCCTTGATTCTTGGAGTAGAGACAGGGGTCTGCTTTACTTCTTGAGAATCCCTTTCTGGAAAGCACTTTTTTCATTTTCTCATTCCACATCCTTGCAGATTGTTTTAGACCATAGATGCTCTTCTGATCTTTACACACAAGGTTATCTCCTTGCTCAAACCCTGGTGGTTGCTCCATGTAGAGATCTTCCTAAGGATGCATTCACACCTGAGCATGTCGTTTTCAGGCAGAAAGTAGTGCGATTTTGCAGCGATTTTTACTGCATTTTTGCCGCGATTTTGTACAGGTCAAAGGGTCACCAATGTAAAAAAGCAGAAAACTTCCGAAATCTGACTGAAAGATACCTCCATAACTTGTTTGAGCTTCAGGTGTTTTCAGGCTTTTGGCTTCAGGCATTTTGGAGTGGAGATGTGCACCATCTTCATAGAGAATCATTAATTTTTTTCCCCTCCAGCATTTTGTAGCTTCAGGCTTCACGCTACAAAACGCTCAGGTGTGAATGGGGCCTAAGAAGCGCTCTGATGGTGGAGTGTTTTACGACGGGAGCAAATGTTTCATCGTAATATTCACCAAATACTCTGATGTGCCCTATTTTAGGCTTTGATCCATGCCACATTTTGAATGGAGTACTTTTAATAGCTCTTGAGTGTAGTCTGTTCTTTAGGTAGGTTGCAGTCATGACTGCCTCTCCCCAGTGAGGTAGGTTGGCATCTACAACATCTATCAACATGCACCTGGTCACTTCTGTAAGAGTGTGATTTTTCCTTTTTGCTACACCGTTTTGTTCAGGAGTATATGGTGTGGTTTTCTGGCATACTATTTATTCCTTGCCTCTTCAGGTATGAGGCCACTTCTTTGCTTATGTATCCTCCTCCATTGTCGGTACATATTATTCCTGGTATGCATTGGAATTAGTTGCTGGACATGGCAACAAACTCTTGAAGTTTCTCTGATGTTTCATTGTTCTGTTTCATCATAAGTAGTTGTGTACCTGGAATAATCATCAATGAAAATCAGTAGATATCTGTTCCCGCCTGATGTGGGAGTTTTCATTGGACCGCATATGTCACTATGTATAAGCTGCAAGGGTTGGGTAGTTTTTCTTTGAGATGCCTGTGGAAGGGGAGCATGTGTGTCTTTTGCTTCTATACAGGACTTGCATTTCATGACCACTTTGCAAGGTTCTATTGTCAAATCTTCTGATAAGCCTCTCTTTATAATGTCCTGTATAGCTTCTGGACTTCTGTGCCCCAGCCATAAGTGAATACATTTGCTGTGTAGAGACCGTATTGGCTTGTTGGTCTGTGGTGATGAGCTTGTATAGATGATCATCCAGTTTTCTTTTTGAGAGGAGTTGCTTATCATCGTGAATTGTACATTCATCACCTTGGAACTTGACTGTGAGACCATTGTTTGCAAGATTTTTCATGGATAGAAGCTGCCTTCTAGTTCTGGAACATACAGCACTTTCTTTACAAGGATACTGTGGTGACCTCCTTGTGGTGTAATGCAGTTCAGGAAGCCTTGGCCTATACCTTCGGATGTGATGCTTTTCCCATTTGTTAAGAAAACGTTGTCTTTTGCACTGTAATCAATGTTTGTGAAGAAGGTCTCATCGCTAGTCATGTGGCTTGTCGCACCTGAGTCTATGGACCAGCTGCATAGTTTTCCACTCTGTGTCAATTTAAAGGTGCCACTCCATGATGTGTCTGCAGTTTCCTTTGTGGCTGCTTTGACTCTTTCTTTTGTGGATAGCTCTAGCTTTCGCTGCTCGGCTTTCCAGATAGAACAGTCTTTTTTTAAGTAAGTGTACATCTTAAGAGCTTTGTCATCATGGTGCGTATTTTCTTTCCTTCTGTCATATTCATCGAGTAACTTGCTTTTGACATATTCTAGCGTTAGTTTCTGCTAGGGTCTGGTTTCCAAAGTGTTAATAAGAGCAGTATATGTCTCTGGAAGGCTGCAGAGGAGCAGGGCAGCAATATGGTTATCTTTGATGTCCTCTCCGATTGCACGTAGCTGTTCTATAATCTCTATCATAGCATTCACATGATCACACATTTGCTGGCCTTCTTCTAGTCTTATCCCATACAGCTTTCGTGGCAAAAACAGTTTGGTGCTTAGACTTGAACGCTCATGCAGTTTCTGAAATGAATTCCACATACCTTTGGTAGTTTTCCCTGTTCTTGTGTGGATAAGCTGGTCATCTTCCACTAATAAGCGTATAATTGCATTTGCCTGTCTATCCTTCCTATCCCAATCCTCCATCACTCTGTTTGCGTGTCTGTCTGTATCCATCACTTGCCACAAGTCATCCTTGTTCAAAAGCATTTCTAGCTTAAACTTCCATAGGTGGTAGTTGGCATTGTTCATGCTCCCACTCCTGCAGTGTCTCCCCAATCCATTGGATCTAGTGACAGTAAGCAGAGGATCTTCTCCCTGAACTCGCTGTCACTATTTAAAAATATATATTGTGTAGTTCCTGTGCACCACCACTTAGGTTAGAGGAAATAATTGGATATGAGGGAATGTTAATCTATGGGGGTAGCTGCTCAGGTCAAATATGTGTCCCCACATGGAAATGATATCTGTTAAATAGGTGAATGCAGCACTCACTCCTGTATTAGTTCACTGTGTCATCCTACTGGTGTTAACTAAAACATGGCTCCACCCACCCGGCCACGTCATTCATTCACAGGGTTCTGTAAATGGGAAGCTACAAGTACCGACAGTCTTTGCGGCTGTCAATAGTTGTAGTTCTCAATGAACTATCAGGGCGCTGTTGAGCACTTTAGGCAATTCATTGTCTTTTCCTGTCAGAGTGTAACTGCCTGCCTGTATGAGGTACAAACAGACAGGTACACTGACAAGTCTGCAGGAGTCCTGCATGGCACCCGTGATCTGCTGATGATGGGTGCAATGCTTTCCGGGTTACTAGTAAAAAAAAATAAACAAATGCCCATTTTTTTACCTGCAAAAAGCTGTGCATTTACTTTTAAAAAAGATGTACTTATCCTTTAACCCCCCCCCCCCCAACAAAGAGTTAACCACTCCAGCCAGTTCACATGCCATCAATGCTGGGAGTTATTACGTAGGCTGGCAACATTGCTGGGGATTATTGTTGCAGAAACTGGCACTGATGCTGGGGGTTATTATTGCTACTACCGACACCAATGCTCTGGGATTTTTGTGTGTGAATTGGCACTGTTGCTGGTGGTTATTGTGGAAACTGCCATTTATTCTGGGGTTATTGTTTTTAAAGTGGCACCGATGCTGGGGATATACTTGCAGAAACTGGCACTGATGCTGGGGTTATTATTGCTGCTACTGACACCAATGCTTTGGGTTGTTATTGCACAAATTGGCACTAATGCTGACGGTTATTATTGCTGCTGCTGACACCAATGTAGTGGGTTATTATTGCGTAAACTGGCATTTATGCTGGAAGTTATTTTTATGGTAACTGCCATTTATGCTGGGGGTAATTATTTTTAAACTGGCACTGATGCTCGGGGATATTATTGCAGAAACTGGCAATTATGCTGGGGGAAATTATTGCAGAAACTGGCGCTGATGCGGGGTAATATTATTGCAGAAACTGGCACTGATGCTGGGAGTTATTATGGTAATTAAAATATTTAATTTGTTTTAACAAAAAATTGTTAGCGTTTTCATTTTATTTATTTCCATAAAAAGGCCCACTGAAATCCTCAGCACCAGACCCATTATGCTCTTAATCATGATTGGGTACTTTTTGCAAAGCGAAGCTTTGCCTCATTCAGGCTACAGCATTTTGAATCACGGGGAGATTTGTCGCAATTCTGCCCGCGATTTGAAAGCACCAATGTATGAATGGCAAATCGCAGGACTCGCATTTGAGATGCCATTCATTTGAACAACACCTAAAATCGTGGTGCGGAACTGCCGCGATCGTCGCACGATAAATCACACTGTAATCGTGGCAACCTGCATCGTGGGAAGCATGTCACCCAAAAGTAGCTGCTGAACTTTTTTGGGGCTACATGCTTCCCGTCATGAGGGTTGCCGCGATTGTAGCGCGTTTTATCGCGGCAGACTGGCACCGGGTCATTCAAATGAATGCCATCTCAAATGTGAGTCCCGCGATTTGTCATTCTCACATTGGCGCTTTCAAATCGCGGGCAGAATCGCGGCAAATCTGCTCAAGATTCAAAGCTTCACTTTGCAAAAAGTACCCCATCAGGAATGGAGCCTAACTAAGCTTTGGAGCTTTGCAAAGTGCACAGTCTATTTGCTTTTAGTAAATAAACCCCATTGTTTTCCGATCTGCTGTAGCTGCCTAGATTGGGCAAAGCTGATGATTGTAGACACAGTTAAATTCAACGTTTATTTATTTAATAAATCAGCACAAAGGACAGTACTTACATGCAATAAGAAGTGTCCCTTGTGCTATTGCTTTCTTTGTTAGTTGAAATCCGAAGTCCTCTGCCCCCATACCCCCTCAGTAGTAATCTTCTGATGCTGTGGGGGTTAATACAGCTGCTCGACCTGTCATACGCACATGTCAATAGTGCCAACTATGCCTGCCTTCCACCCCCTCATCCATTCATAGACGCTGTGATATAGCTTACAACAATGAAAAACACTATGAATGGATGAGGTGGACCTTTCATTCATCCGCCCATCCTCCATTCACAGAGGGCTCTTTATGAGTGCCTATGACAGGTTCAGCTGCTGTATTAACCACTTCAGACTACTGCTGCAGAGGTTTTTGAGGGTATTTAAGCAGCCACCAGCATAAGAGACACATCAGATTGAAAGTTAGTACCATCCGTGTACTGAAAAAAAAAAAAAAGCTTAGGCTTTAAAAACTGTTACACATACCACTTCACCTTCCACTAGCATGCCCATTTGTCAGATACACATTTATTTGCCCAGGACTAGAGTTGAGCGAACACCTGGATGTTCGGGTTCGGCGGGTTCGGCCAAACTTCGCGGAAACGTTCGGGTTGGGACCGAACGTTACCCGAACTTGACCCCGGACCCCATTGAAGTCAATGGGGACCCGAACTTTTCGGCACAAAAATGGCTGTAAAAAAGTCCTGGAAAGTGCTAGAGGGCTGCAAAAGGAAAAAAATGGGAGATGTTATTAGATCTGCAATCTGTCCCTCGAAGCAGTAGTAATCTCTACCTAGTCCAGTATCAGATCGTTCTGTAATGCAGGATGAGAGATCGTTCTGTAATGCAGGATGAGAGATCGTTCTGTAATCAGATCATTCTGTAATGCAGGATGAGAGATCATTCTGTAATCAGATCGTTCTGTAATGCAGATTGAGATGTTATTAGATTTGCAATCTGTCCCCCAAAGCAGTAGTAGTAATCTCTACCTAGTTATTAGATCTGCAATCTGTCCCTCACAGCAGTAGTAGTAATCTCTACCTAGTTATTAGATCTGCAATCTGTCCCTCACAATCTGTCCCTCACAGCGCCAGCAGAATTCTCTCCCTACACTAACCTGAGAGCATGTGACATGCAGCACTGTGACTCCAGCCTCATATAGAGGCTGGGTCACATGGTGCACTGGCCAATCACAGCCATGCCATTAGTAGGCATGGCTGTGATGGCTTCTAGGGAAAAACTGTGAAATGCTTGTTGATTGGCTGCCCTGCAGCTATTCAACATGCGTGATAAAATACCAGAACCCAGAACCCGAACCCGGACTTTTTCTCAAACGTTCGGGTTTGGGACACGGACACCCGAAAGTTCGGTACGGACCCGTACTTTACAGTTGGGGTTTGCTCAACTCTACCCAGGACACATTACTTCTTCTGTTCAGCATTTCAAATTGGTCTTCCTTCAGTATACAGGAACTTGGTGGATGTTGTTGTATTTGAATCTTTTTTTTCCTTTGAATGTTATTACACCTGTTGCTTCTTCATTGCCTTTTTATATACAGCACATACTTTGTAACATTCAGTGGAACCTTGGATTACGAGCATAATCCATTCCAGGAGAATGCTTGTAATCCAAATCACTTGTATATCAAAGCAAGTTTACCCATAGGAAACAATGGAAACTCAGATAATTTGTTCCACAGTGACTGCTTGTCAATGCAGTACTGTATGTGGCCAGAGGTCCTGGGCCGCTGGTGCATGCAATACCGTATGTGGCCAGAGGTGGCGCTGCTGATGCTCGGAAATTGTTTATACTTTCGGTATTTACAAATATTTACGAATGTTTCCAAGGGTCTCCAAGCCTCACCAGCACTCCCGCACCTCTGGCCACATGCGGTATTGTATACACAGAGGCTTAATCCTGCTCATTTTGTAAGACAGTGCTCGCAAATTGAGTCAGAATTTTTTTTTAAAAATGCTCGTATTGCGAAATGCTCATTAACCGCGTTACTCGCAATCTGCGGTACCACTGTATTTGGTATTCATATTAAATTCATTGTAACATTATTGGTGTCATTTTATCATAAGTTTATATAACAGATCAAAATCATTGCTGGTAAAGCTGAACTCATGTCGCTGCTGCTGTATTCACTAAAGCTGTTAGTTTCATTACTCGTGTACACTGCAGTATGTGCCCATCATTCCATGCAGAAAATTACAGTTCCAACTACAGTTTTCATACTGGATTGCTCACTCTCCACTCCTCCATTCATAATGCATCTTCTAGTCTGTGCACTGAATATAAGGTGTTCTCTGATTGGAGGAGGAGAGATTGTGCTGTTCATTCGCCCATCCTCCAATCACTATACGCTTTGCATTCAGCGAAAAAGAATACATTGCATTAAAGTGTTACTAAACCCAGGACCCTTCATTCATTATATCTGGTCTCCCACAGTACACAGAACATAGAAATGCAATTTTCCTGACAGACTCCATGGCAGCATACGTATGGGTAAACCTCGCCTCCTCTCCTCCCCTATAGGACCCCACTCCCATCAATCTTTGCTCTGAGCCAGAGGCAGCGTTCCTTTTTTGTCCTCCTCCTAAGGACCAGAATGGTTAAAGTCTTAGGCCTCATACACATGGACGTTTTCGAGCTGTAAGTGGCATAGGCGTTTTTAAGCTTTAAAGAAAACCCAGGACCAGCTCATTCTGAGGCTCCAGCTCTAGAGCTGTAAAAACGCCAGACGCCGGTAAAAGATGTTAAATGCGGTTTAACGCTGTATACAGGGTATTAAGCCTTGTCAGGCATTTCTCTGGCTCTATTCAAAATCAATGGTTCCCAATGGGAGCCCATTGATTTGAATAGAAGTCGCACCAGAAGTCGGATCATGATGATCCGACTTCTAGTGCGACTTGTGTGCTGAGGATCTTGAAGGGGAACCCCCGCCAAAATTAAAAAAAAAATGTGGTTGGGTTTCCCACCCAAGAGATACCAGGCCCTTCGGTCTGGGATGGATTTTAAGGGGAACCCCCAAGCCAAAAAAATTGCGTGGGATCCCCCCCAAAATCCATACCAGACCCTTATCCGAGCACGCAGCCCAGCAAGTCAGGAACGGGGGGGGGGGGGAGTGAGTGTCCCCCTCCTGAACCATACCAGGCAACATGTGCGGGTGGGTGCTTTGGGGCAGGGGCAGACAGCAGAGGAAGAAGACTCAGCAGAAGAGGGAGAAGAGAAGACAACACAGAGAGGAGAAGAACCGGAGAGGGAGAAGAACCAGCAGAGCGAGAAGACATCGACGGAAGAGGGAGAAGAGCCGGAGAGGGAGAAGACGCTGGAGATGATTTAATAAAATACTTTAAAAACCTGTGTACTGTGTTTATTTTTGACACTTTTTTTTTAGGTGAATGGGTACAATGTACCCCATACTCATTCACATAGGGTGGGGGGCTGGGATCTGGGGACCCCCACCCCCCCATGTTGAGGGCATGTGGACTGGTATGGTCCTGGAGGGGGCGCTCGCTCGTCCCCCCCTTTCCTGACCTGTCGGGCTGCATGCTCGGATAAGGGTCTGGTATGGATTTTGGGGGGTCCCATGCCATTTTTTTGGCATGGGGGTTCCCCTCAAAATCCATACTAGACCAAAGGGTCTGGTATCTCTTGGGGGGGAACCTCACACAACTTTTTTTTTCATTTTGGAAAATGGAAAATTTCCTATCATATGCTTACCATAATTTTCCTTTGCTGATGGACTCCATGGCAGCAGGAGCTCCCTCCCAGTGTTATGAGTAGGCTAGTTACGGAACACAACCTCTGGCTAAAAGCAAAGATTTATGACAGTGGGGTCCTATAGGAGAGGAAATGAGGCAGGGTTAACCCATACGTATGCTGCCATGGAGTCCATCAGCAAAGGAAAATTACGGTAAGTATTTGATAGGAAATTTTCTGTTATTTTTGGTAAACATAAACTGCTTAATACCTTTTCTCATCAGCAGTAAATAGCTGACTTCCATCAGTGTCCTGCTATGCACTGTTTAAAGCTTGAAGGGGAACATTTCATTCTCATCTGACTGTCCTATGAGGCTGTATGACCCCAGAACCTCTGTTTGGACAGTACTGATTGGCCCTGTGCTGATCACATGATCTCTCCCAAAGGAAAAAAAACCCTCTAGCAATACACACCAAACTGAACATGTGCAGAGTGCCCCCAAGGCTCTGTTCTATCAAGAGATGGATTGGGGACAGTGGAAGAAGGGGGGACCAGGGAAGACATGATTAAACAGCCTTTTTACACAATGCAGAGGATTAACTCCTTAGGTTCCACAGTGAGTATAACAAACATGCTTTACTGCATATATAGACTAATTTTACTGTTGTGGGTTTAGTAACACTTTAACCTTTCCAGATCCAAGCTATTGCCAAAGTACGGCTCCAGTGTGGATCTGAATTTCCGGGATGATGTCCATGGACATCCGGCCCCTTTGCACGCTCCCGGTGCGCAGTCACAGGTGCCGGCGGCGCGCCGCCTCACGCTGTGTGGGCGTGCCCACGGGTCAGGCGGACTCGATGTCCGCTCGTGACCCGCGATCGCCTGTCAGAACTGCAGAACAGGGAACCGCCGATGTAAACACTGCAGTTCTCCGTTCTGTGAAGGGGGACATAACAGATCTACTGATCCCTGTGATCGGGATCAGTGAGATCTGTTATGTTCCCCGGCCAGCCCAGCCCCCATACAGTTAGAACACAATGAGGGAACACAGTTAACCCCTTCACTGCCCCTTTAGTGTTAACCTCTTCACTGCCAATGACATTTATACAGTAATCGGTGGAGATTTAAATTTCTGATCGCTGTATAAATGTCATTGGTCCCAAAAAAGTGTCAAACATGTCCGCCCCAATATCAAAGTCCCGATAAAACTCACAGATCGCAGCCATTACTAGTAAAAAAAAAAAAATAATAATAAAAATGTCATAAATCAATTACCATAGTTTGTAGACGCAATAACTTTTGCGCAAACCAATCGATATACGCTGATTGCATTTTTTTTTACCAAAAATATGTAGAAGAATATATATCGGCCAAATCCGATGAATCATTTTTTTTTTTTTTTTTTTTGGATTTGTATTATAGCACAAAGTAAAAATATTGTTCTTTTTTCCAAGTGCCGCTCTTTGTTTGTTATAGCACAAAAAATAAAAAATGCAGAGGTGATCAAATACCACCAAAAGAAAGCTCTATTTGTGGGAAAAAATGATAAAAACTTTGTTTGGGTACAACGTCGCACGACCGCGCAATTGTAATTTAAAATGCAACAGCGATGAAAGCCGAAAATTGGTCTGGGCAGGAGGGGGTTTTAAAGCGGTTGTCTACCCATTAAAAAAAAAAATACAAAAATAAAACCTGCAAGACAATAGCATAATGAGCTAGTATGCACCGCATACTAGCTCATTATGATACACCTTGAAACGAAGATCTGACTGGGCTGATCGGTCCCCTCTGAGGGAGCTGACACCTTCCCTCGGATCTTGCTTCCGGGTACGTGGCTCTGGCGCTGTGATTGGCCAGTGCCGCGAGATGTCACTCCGGTGCATGTGCCCGGGACCTGTCTTTCCAGCAAGGTCCGGCCCTATTGCCGGGCCTTTGCCGGGACATACACGGCGCATGCGCCGTAACGCCGCTACAGCTTAGAGGGGGAATATCTCCTAAACCATAGAGGTTATATTATAGGCTTACCTGTAGGTAAAAATCCATAAATTGGGTAAGCAACCGCTTTAAGTGCCCAGTAAGCAAGTGGTTAATAGTGAGTTGAGACCACTGCTAGTTGCTGCACCAGGCTAATATTCCATTCACCTGGGATATTAATTAAAGTGGTATTAAAGTAGAATTATAGCCAAATTTTGTTTTTTATTTATAGAGTAAGGGAGGGTTATTACCCCTGTCTGATTTTTTTTTTTTTTTTTTGCCATCTGTGTCCCATTGCTGAGATTGCCTTCACTTCCTGACCCATAGCCAAACAGGAAGTGAGAGGAAATCCCTGCAAATTAAGGGAATTCCCTGCCCCCCCCCCCCCCCCATGTCCCCATTGGAAGATTTCCCTTCTATTACTTTTCTGGGGACAACCTAAAATATGGGATTTTCTTTTACTTTCACTTTCAGTGATATGGTAAACAGGACAAATAGAGAGGGTGAATCTCCCTAACGGGGGCGCAGACAGCAATAAAAATCGAATCCATCTCCACTCTACCCAAAACTAAAAATAAAGTTTTGCCTTTTGTTATACTTTAAATCCAAAAGCAAACATTTATTATATTACAGCTCAATTTTTAGATGCAATGGCTGCATTAGTTTTCCTTTTTTTTGCCTTTCTTTCTTTTATTTTCACCCAGTGAACTGGCCACTAAAGCCTCGTACACGTGGTTCAACGGTCGTACGACCGAACGGACCAAATCGTATGTTGGATAATGTAACTTGCATACTGACATGCACTACACGATCGTACGACCAAGCTGAATGTAGTGTCGTGTTATGAACATATAAAGACAGTTCAGATGCATGTAATTAGTGTCTGGCCGTTCCTGACTTCTGAGCATGCGTGTTTTGTACAATACAACTTGTTGGACCAACTTCTCTGTACACACGATACAACGGTCGTAAGACCGCTTGTTGGTACTACCAAAGTTTTCTAGTTTGCTCATACAACTGCTGTTGTATGACCGTCATACATTGGCTGTTCTAATTGCGCGTACTAACGCTCGGATTAGCATACAATGGTCATTTGTACGACCTGTTGTATGCGATCGTCGAACCGTGTGTACGAGGCTTAAAGCGTGTAGTGCATGTCAGTATGCTAGATACAACAGCCAACATACAATTTGAGCTGTTCGGTCGTACGACCGTTGCACCGTGTGCACGAGGCATAAGTCTGAAGGTTTTTAAGTATAAGCTGGCTTGCAGATGTTGCACTTAGAGGGTTAAGATAAACCATGTAACACTGATAGGGGTGCTTACAATGATCAGCTTTTATTTATTCATGTAAATCTTTTCATCCAAAAAGAGAAAAAACTGTTGCATTAACTGCTTGTAAAATATTAATTGGAGTTTGGCTTCAGCTTGTTACTGTATTTAAATATGTCAGTGCATCTTTGTCTTTTTATGTAACAGCCCTTCACAGAGAAACATTTATGTTTGTAGAGAACTGTCCTGGTCCACCATGGATTCTGACTCATGCAAACCAGTTTGCTCGACTAGTAACATTCGTGGGGATAGTCACAATGTACCAAATAGAATTGGGAGATTCACGTTGTAGACGTTCGGTCGAATATGAATTTTTGGAAGTCTGAATACGGAGCACGTGTGCCACGTTGCCAGCATGCTGGCTTG
>BLSH010176082.1:1429617-1439732 GCA_018402905.1 Glandirana rugosa
ATGCACGGGGGGGGGGGATACATAGGTGGTTATGCACAGGGGGGGGAATACATACAGTGGGTACGGAAAGTATTCAGACCCCCTTACATTTTTCACTCTTTGTTATATTGCAGCCATTTGCTAAAATCATTTAAGTTCATTTATTTTCCATCATTAATGTACACACGGCACCCCATATTGACAGAAAGACACAGAATTGTTGACATTTTTGCAGATTTATTAAAAAAGAAAAACTGAAATATCACATGGTCCTAAGTATTCAGACCCTTTGCTGTGACACTCATATATTTAACTCATGTGCTGTCCATTTCTTCTGATCATCCCTGAGATGGTTCTACACCTTCATTTGAGTCCAGCTGTGTTTGATTATACTGATTGGACTTGATTAGGAAAGCCACACACCTGTCTATATAAGACCTTACAGCTCACAGTGCATGTCAGAGCAAATGAGAATCATGAGGTCAAAGGAACTGCCTGAAGAGCTCAGAGACAGAATTGTGGCAAGGCATAGATCTGGCCAAGGTTACAAAAAAAATTCTGCTGCACTTAAGGTTCCTAAGAGCACAGTGGCCTCCATAATCCTTAAATGGAAGACGTTTGGGACGACCAGAACCCTTCCTAGAGCTGGCTGTCCGGCCAAACTGAGCTATCGAGGGAGAAGAGCCTTGGTGAGAGAGGTAAAGAAGAACCCAAAGATCACTGTGGCTGAGCTCCAGAGATGCAGTTGGGAGATGGTAGAAAGTTGTAGAAAGTCAACCATCACTGCAGCCCTCCACCAGTCGGAGCTTTATGGCAGAGTGGCCCGATGGAAGCCTCTCCTCAGTGCAAGACACATGAAAGCCCGCATGGAGTTTGCTAAAAAACACCTCAAGGACTCCAAGATGGTGAGAAATAAGATTCTCTGGTCTGATGAGACCAAGATAGAACTTTTTGGCCTTAATTCTAAGCGGTATGTGTGGAGAAAACCAGGCACTGCTCATCACCTGTCCAATACAGTCCCAACAGTGAAGCATGGTGGTGGCTGCATCATGCTGTGGGGGTGTTTTTCAGCTGCAGGGACAGGACGACTGGTTGCAATCAAGAGAAAGATGAATGCGGCCAAGTACAGGGATATCCTGAACAAAAACCTTCTCCAGAGTGCTCAGGACCTCAGACTGGGCCGAAGGTTTACCTTCCAACAAGACAATGACCCTAAGCACACAGCTAAAATAATGAAGGAGTGGCTTCACAACAACTCCGTGACTGTTCTTGAATGGCCCAGCCAGAGCCCTGACTTAAACCTAATTGAGCATCTCTGGAGAGACCTAAAAATGGCTGTCCACCAACGTTTACCATCCAATCTGACAGGACAGGAGAGGATCTGCAAGGAGGAATGGCAGAGGATCCCCAAATCCAGGTGTGAAAAACTTGTTGCATCTTTCCCAAAAAGACTCATGGCTGTATTAGATCAAAAGGGTGCTTCTGCTAAATACTGAGCAAAGGGTCTGAATACTTAGGACCATGTGATATTTCAGTTTTTCTTTTTTACTAAATCTGCAAAAATGTCAACAATTCTGTGTTTTTCTGTCAATATGGGGTGCTGAGTACATTAATGAGGGAAAAAAAATGAACTTAAATGATTTTAGCAAATGGCTGCAATATAACAAAGAGTGAAAAATTTAAGGGGGTCTGAATACTTTCCGTACCCACTGTAGGTGGTTATGCACAGGGGGATACATGGGTGGCTGTAGAAAGGGGGGGTCAAAAAATGTATCTGTTTCTATATGAACTTTTTAGCTATATGCCTCATTAAGAGCGCTGCCTGGCGCTTAGATGACTCACTGCATCTCTCTTCTCATCTTGTCTGACATAGCAGCAGCGGGCCGGGTGCGGGCCGCGGGTTGCTGACCCCTGCTGTAGGTGATGCCCATTGAAATCAATAAGATGGTTTTGTTTGTTATGAAATTGGTTGTCTTCTGCAGCGCTTTCAGTTTATTAGTCCCACTTTTAGTGAAAAAAAAGCTATGCCAGCCCATTTATAATTATTTGTAATTATCTTATTAGTCATATGAGAATAATCAGGAGAGTTTCTTATTAAGCCAAAACAAAAGTGAGTCATGCAATAACACATTAATATGTTATCATATGAAAACTGTATTGTGCAATACAAGGACGAGTTTTTATATACCTGTATATATACTATATATATATATATATATATATATCTATATTGTGACAGTATGCGAGGCGAATTGGTAGACGGACGCTACCTGTCGCCTCGTATGTGTTCATGTGGACTGGATTAAACAGAGTCCAGTCCGGATTTTACCAGCCAACATGGCAGGTGTTAGGAAAAGATAGCCTATCCGGTGTGTTTGGTGCTTTTGGCCCACATCCGTGGTGGTGCGCGCGCCTGTGCGTGTTCGCGTGCGCCCGTGCACGCGCCAGAAACTGCGCCAAATGGCTCTATTTAAGCCTGTGGGACCCAGTGGCAGGTGCTGTCCGTTCTACAGCATATTGTGTGCCTGTTCCCGTTCCTTGCTGCTACCTGTTTTACTGTTGACCCGGCCTGACCTGACCCGCTGATCTCCGCCTGCATTGACCCCGGCTTCCCAGGACAATCCGAGTGCCTGATCCTTTTGTACTTCTGCTGCCCGCCTGATAACGAACCTTGGCTGGACTTGACCACCCTTTGCCTGACCCATCTGTACCGCACTGCCCGCCTGTTGCTGACCCAGCCTGCACGACCATCCCTCTGATGAGCACACCCACCTGGATCATCACATCATCACCAGTGACCATCCAGCCCTCATGCCATCCCACACTCTTGGACTTCTGTCTACTCTACCAGGGGTCCTTGAATCGGGTGAGCAAGAGCAGTTGTTCCCTGCACAAATCACACTCCGCCACCAGAATCGTGACAGCAACGGACAGCCATGACTGAGTCTGCGCAGGGAACCCGCTCCGCCATGGACGATCTGTGTACGCACCTTGCGGGCCTCACGCACGCAGTCAAAAATCTGCAGGAGGGCTATACCCAGTTGTTGGAGCAGTTACAAGAACTTTCTACCCCCTCAGCTTCTGGAGCAACCTCATCCTCAGACCGTACCGTGGTAGCCTTGCCTTCCGAGCCCAGGGTCCTACTGCCCGACAAGTTCTCTGGTGACAGACGTAAGTTCCGGACCTTTCGGAACGCATGTGAACTCTATTTCGGACTCCTGCCACGCACCTTCTCCCTTGAAGCTACTAAGGTGAGGCTTGTTATATCCCTACTACAGGACGGACCCCTGTCATTGGCCCTTAGACTGTGGGAGCAGAAGGCTCCGGAAGTCGCCACATTGGCCTCATTCTTTCAAGCCATGGCACAGCTCTATGAGGACCCCCACCAGGCTGCCACTGCAGAGGCCACCCTGCATACCCTCCAGCAGGGGCGCCGCCCAGTGGAGGACTATGTTTCGGAATTCTGGCGCTGGATCGCAGATACAGCCTGGGATAGTGCCGCTCTAAGCTACTGGTTTCGTAGGTGACTATCTAAACCATTAAAGGATGAGCTGGCACGAGGGGTACCTCAGACCCTGGATGCATTAATTACTCTGACTGTTTCCTTTGACCGGCGTCTCAGAGAGCGCTGCGCCGAAAGGTAATCCGGGCAGTCATTTCCCATTTGGAGGCTTCCACGAGTTCCCGGGTACCCATATCCGTCTCCACCCAGTCCGGCAAACTACCCCTCTCCCCAGGACTCTCCGAAGCTTGAGCCAATTGGGCTGCTACACCCGTCTCTTACTACGGAGGAAAGGCAACGACGCTTCTCTCTTAATCTCTGCTTGTACTGTGGTGAACCAGGCCACATGGTCAGAGTGTATCCCGCCAAGCGCGTTAATGTTCTTCAGCTACCCTGAATGGTCCACCTAGTCCTCCTAGTCCTACTGCCCACTTTACGCTGACCCTCTCCTTGTAGCTTGCCGGAGGAAAGGTCCATGTCCCAGCCATCATAGATTCTGTAGTGTGCAGTTGCTTTGTTGAGCAGGACTTTGCAGCGCTGCACCACATCCCACTACAACCCAAGTCCCAAAAGATGGTCATTCAACTGGCAGACGGGTCTCATATTAAGTCCGGAGTGGTCACCCATGAGACTGTCCCTCTTCATTCTACTACTCCAGAAGGCCATTATGAACTTCTGCGGTTGGACGCCATCGCTTCCCCTCTCTGTCCTGTTATTCTGGGTCTGCCATGGCTTCAGGCACACAACCCCAGCATCAATTGGTCCACCGGGACCGTTCAGTTCCAGCCGTCCTACTGCCGGCAGCATTGTCTACCCTTGGGAGGAGAAACTGTACCTCCATTACTTTGCCTGGACTCTGATGCTGAATCTGACATCCGCTCACTCCTCCCACCTGCCTACCATTCATTCAACTTTTGGCTGGTGCTGAGGTGCCTTTCAGTCGGATCTATCCCCTTTCAGAATCTGAACTGGCGGCCCTCAAGGCCTACTTAGATGATAATTTGGAGAAAGGATTCATCTGACCCTCTACGTCCCCCGCGAGGGCGGGCATCTTCTTCGTAGAGAAGAAGGATCATTCTCTACGACCGTGTATAGATTACAGAGAACTCAACCGGATTACCATTTAGAACCGGTACCCACTGCCCTTGGTCCCCGAATTGTTCCAGAGGTTAGGGGCAGCAACCATTTTCACCAAGCTGGAGCTACGAGGAGCCTACAACCTCATTCGTATCAGGGAGGAGACGAATGGAAGACGGCGTTCCGCACTCGTTTTGGCCATTAAGAATATTTAGTTATGCCGTTCGGCCTATGCAACGCTCCTCCGACCTTCCAGCACTTCGTAAATGATGTGTTCCGGGACTTCCTCAATCTCTTCATAATTATTTACTTGGATGACATTCTAATCTCTTCTTCTTCCCTCGAGGAGCACCGTATACATGTCACCAAGGTCCTGGGTCGGCTCCGGCACCATGGCTTGTATGCCAAGGTGGAGAAGTGTTCTTTTGAGCAGGTACATATTCACTTCCTTGGATTGATCATTTCCATTAGGGGCATCCATATGGATCCTCAGAAGGTATCCACCATCCTGGACTGGCCCGCACTGTCAGACAGAAGAGGTGTCCAAAGATTCGTAGGCTTCGCAAATGTCTATAGGAAATTTATTAAAAACATCTCAGCCATTGTGGAAGCAATTACTCAGCTGACCAAGCAGAACGTCCGGTTTCGTTGGTCCCCCGAAGCCCAAGTGGCATCCAGAAGCTCAAGTCCCTGTTTACCTCTGCTTCCATCCTGAAGCACCCGGACCCAGCGTTACCATACGTCCTCGAAGTGAACGCCTCCGAAACCGCAGTAGGGGCCATACTCTCCCACTAAGCACTAAGGCCTTGCTCCACCCAGTAGCTTTCTTCTCCCGCAAGTTGTCGGCACCGGAGAAGAACTACAATGTAGGGGACAGAGAGCTACTGGCCATTAAGTTGGCCTTAGAGGAATGGCAGTACTTACTCATCCTCATTTATACAGACCACAAGAATCTGGAGTACCTCAGAATGGCCAAGAGGCTGAGACCCCGACAGGCCCGTTGGGCACTCTTTTTCTCCAGGTTCTAGTTCCATCTGACCTACCGGCCGGGGTCAAAAAATGTCAAGCCTGACGCCCTCTCCCGTATGTTCTCGGAGTCGGGAGACACCACTCTGCCTGACACCATTCTCCCGGCAAGGAACTTCCTGTTAACCAGTGAGGGTGTGCTATCACAGATACGAAGGGATTTAGCAGGTGTTACTAACCCCTGTGATACTAGACTGTCTGTCAAGGAGGGCCTGTGGTGGTGGGGTCGCAAAGTGTTTGTTCCAGCCAGTCTGTGCCTCAAGGTCCTGGGCCTCTGTCATGACCACAAATTGGCCAGACATTTTGGATCTCAGAAGACGGCCGAACTGCTTGCCCGATCCTTCTGGTGGCCAAATGCCATGGAAGACTGCAAGACGTATGTGAGCGCTTGTCCCATTTGCTCCAAGAATAAGACGGATAAGGCCTAAGCTGGGGTCTCCTGAACCCACTTCCAGTACCTGAATGCCCATGGTCACAACTGGCCATGAATTTTATTGTAGAACTGCCTCCGTCGGAAGGATTCTCTACCATCTTTGTGGTCATCGACCACATGACGAAGATGGCTCACTTCCTACCCATGAAAGGGACCCACACAGCGGCCGGAACGGCTAACATCTTCGTCAAGGAGATAGTCCGGCTCCACGGGATACCCAGCAACATTGTGTCCGATCGGGGGGTTCAATTTAATTCTAGATTCTGGAAGGCTCTGTGTGCAGCATTGGAGATCGAACTCTCTTACTCTTCTGCTTATCACCCTCAGACTAACAGCCAGACAGAGAGAACGAATCAGACTCTTGAGCAGTACCTGCGCTGCTTTTCCGCGTTCTCTCAAGATGACTGGGTTGCACTGTTACCAATGGCTGAGTTTGCTTACAATACCATCCACTCGGCCACCAAGCAGTCCCCATTCTGGGCTAATTATGGGTTCCATCCCACCTTCCTGCCTGAGCTGAACACGGAAAGCTCAGTTCCCGCAGCACAGGAT
Organism: Glandirana rugosa; assembly: GCA_018402905.1. Lineage (NCBI taxonomy): Eukaryota > Metazoa > Chordata > Amphibia > Anura > Ranidae > Glandirana > Glandirana rugosa. The sequence continues at coordinate 1,436,187 of BLSH010176082.1, forward strand.
ATCTCCAGTTTCTTGCAAACCAACAACAAACTCCTGCAGGACACCCTGTCAAAAACCCAGGAGCAGAACAAGGAAGCATATGACAAGAGGAGGCGGGGGGAGTTAGAGCTCCAGCCGTGCAATCATGTCTGGTTGTCCACAAAGAACATCAAACTTGCTTGCCCCTCAAAGAAGCTGGGCCCCAGATTCCTGGGACCATTCCCAATCAAAAGGAAGATCAATAGGGTGGCGTTCGAGCTGGATCTTCCCCCCTCTCTGCGGATCCACCCGGTCTTCCATGTCTCGCTGTTGAAGCCTATTGTTACAGACCCCTTCCCAGATCGGAAGACAGGTCCACCGGACCCAATTCTGGTAGACGGAGAAGTGGAATTTGAGGTGGAAGCTATTCTGGACGGTCGGGGGAAGGGCTGGGTCTACCCAATACTTGATCAAGTGGAAAGGGTACGGCCCCGAAGAAAATTCTTGGGAACCCGAAGGGAATATCCACGCACCAGAATTAGTCCAAGCCTTTGGAAGAAACCGCCTGGATGGCAGCACCCGGCAAGGCATCCGGAGGCTGCCCCTTGGGGGGGGGGGACAATGTTAGGAAAAGATAGCCTATCCGGTGTGTTTGGTGCTTTTGGCCAACTTCCGTGGTGGTTCGCGCGCCTGTGCGTGTTCACGGCTCTATTTAAGCCTGTGGGACCCAGTGGCAGGTGCTGTCCGTTCTACAGCATATTGTGTGCCTGTGATCCTCAGCTCTGTTCCTTGCTGCTACCTGTTTTCCTGACCTGACCCGCTGATCTCCACCTGCATTGACCCCGGCTTCCCACGACCATCCGAGTGCCTGATCCTTTTGTACTTCTGCTGCCCGCCTGATAACGAACCTTGGCTGGACTTGACCACTCTTTGCCTGACCCATCTGTACCACACTGCCCGCCTGTTGCCGACCCAGCCTGCACGATCATCCCTCTGATCAGCACGACCACCTGGATCATCACATCATCAACAGTGACCATCCAGCCCTCGTGCCATCCCGCACTCTTGGACTTCTGTCTACTCTACCAGGGGTCCTTGAATCGGGTGCGCAAGAGCGGTCGTTCCCTGCACAAGACAGACTCCGCCACCAGGATCTCGTGACAGCAGGGCTGGTTCAGGTCGGGAGTTTGTGGTCCACTGGAGTCCACCAGCAGGTGGCTTAAATAATCAGGAAGAGATCTCACTTGAGCTCTGATCTGGAACTCAGACAGGGATCTGAGGGAGCTCTGTGTGTGTTTGGATTTTAAAAGACAAGGTTTACAGTTTGGCTTATGTTTTGTGGGTGTCGGGGGGCCAGCCCCACACCGTATAGTGAGTAAACTATACTGTTTAGTTTAGCGCCAGACGGCAAGGATTTATTTTCTGTTTTGTTTGTTTTTAAACCTGCAAATCTTTTACTAATAAGCCTGGCATGCCGCCAGATTTTAAAGAAAGTTGCCTAAACACTGACTATTTTCCTCAGGTAAGTTGATTCCCACGAGCTAATCTCCCACACCCGGTGGAGTTCAGTGGGCATCTTTCCAAGATGGAGGAAATATTAAAGACCCTGTTACAAGTCAATGCAGCTCAGCGGGAAACCAACCGCCAGGTCACAGAGGCCGCTGCAGCACAACAGGTAGCTCAGCGGGAAACCAACCGCGAGGTCGCAGAGGCTGCCGCAGCACAGCAAGTGGCTCAAAAGGAGATGAACCAACAGTTTGTGGAGGCCCTGCTGGAGTTAAAAAAGGGGCTCGCACCTCCTGTAACAGTGGAACCAAAGTTGGCACGTGCCTCTTACCACATGCAGAAGATTACACTTGTGGATGACGTGGAGGTGTATCTTACGACTTTTGAAAGAGTCACTCTTCGTGAAGGATGGCCAAAAAAACAGTGGGCGGGACTGTTAGCACCATTCTTGATCGGTGAACCCCAAAAAGCCTACTTTGATCTGGAAACAGATAAGGCTCAGGACTATGAGACCCTAAAGGCAGAGATACTCGCATGCCTATGGGTCACCATGGCAGTCCGGGCCCAACTGCTACATCAGTGGACCTACCGCACCGACAAGCCACCCCGCTCGCAGATATTTGACCTGGTCCACCTCACCAGGAAGTGGCTACAGCCGGAGACTTTGCCAGGTCGCCAGATTGTGGAGCGCGTGGTCATGGACTGCTATCTAAGTGTGCTCCCTGCTGCTTTGAGGAAGTGGGTCAGTCATGGGGACCCCAAAACCGCCAACCAACTCGTGGACCTCGTGAGGAGATACACTGCTGCTGAGGACTTGTTGTTCCCATCTGCGCCCAACTCCAATGTATCTAGAGGTAAAAGATCACCCGGCAGATCTGTTAAGACTGTTCAGGGTCATGGGGAAATTTGATAAGTCTGCTACGGTTGAAGATATTGTGGGCCAGCGGCGGCTGGTGTATAAGGGGTGCTTGGGCGCCGCCTCCCCGCTGGCTAAAAAGAAAAAAAAAAGTCAGTCCAGCCCCCCTGCAGGAGGCGCCGGTACATTGACTTGTTTTTTTTTCGGCTCCTTGGCTGTTACCTGACAGCCAAGTAGTGAGCCTATTGGTCAGCCATTTAAAGCGGTAGTAAACCCGCTGACAGAAATAAAAATAAAAAAAAAGCCTGCAAGAAAATCGCATAATATGTTAGTATGCATTGCATACTAACATATTATGAAATACTTACCTTAGAACGAGGCCCCCGATGCCCGAGTCGGTCAGCGCTGAGATCGCTGACATCTTTGTCCTCTTCTGTCTTCCGGGTACGCGGCTCCGGCGCTGTGAGTGGCCGGAGCCGCGTGACGTCACTCTCGCTCCGGCAGCCAGCTCTGAGATGCCGGCCGCCTCGGCCGGATCGTCAGAGCGCATGCGCCGCTAATGTCAGCGGCTGCATGCAGGGCGAATATCTCCTGAACCATGCAGGTTTAGGAGATATTCTTTTTACCTACAGGTAAGCCTTATTATAGGCTTACCTGTAGGTAAAAATAGATTTTAGGGTTTACTACCGCTTTAAGACTATGTGTGTGCGCTGAACTGGCGCACACACATAGTCTGATTGGCTGCCCTGAGCCTGCAGCTCAGTGTGATTGGATGCGGTGGGCGGAGACAGGTCACTGTGGGGGCGGACGTGACTCATGCTCCCACAGAGACCATGACTGGTGACCTACGAGCTGATGGGGACAACCGCTCTCCGCATGCCAATCTCTGCAGACTGACAGCCCGCTTGTCCGCATGGCGAACTCTGCAACACTCCTGCCTGCCTGCCTATTGGACTTGTCCCGACTTCGGGGGAGGGGTTCTCTGCAATGTACCCCACCTGTGATACTGCCTGCAAAGTGCCCCCACCTGTGGTATTGGCTGCAAAGTGCCCCCACCTGTGATACTGCCTGCAAAGTGCCCCCACCTGTGATACTGCCTACAAAACGTCTCTTGGGGAGGGGGCTTCAGCCCTGTTCAGGTTATCCGTCCGTCCGTCCTCACAACGTCTCAAGCGGTACGCCTGTTCGCCCGACAGTCAGACGTCTCTAACCGTACGCCTCTCGCC
>BLSH010176082.1:1456707-1467944 GCA_018402905.1 Glandirana rugosa
ATTTATTTACGTCACGAAACTGAGGAAATAGAAGAAGTCTGAGACGGTCCGTTTGAATGGTGTTGTATATGTCCCACCCGGTAAATATACCTATGGAATTATTTTACCCTTACCAACCACTATAATTGAAGGACAAACACCGTGTAATCATATACACTCCCCCCTTTGAAAAGTTCTACCCACCACTGGTACCGCCGGTAAAACTTCAGCCGGTAAAACTTAGGTTGAAAACAAAAAAGTTATCCTTCTCCCAGTACACTGTGTAATAATAATAATAATAATAATATGTCCTAAATATATCGCGGTCGTCAAACGCGTCGCGAAATGTTTTTACTTCCGTCGCCGACTTCAAAATGGCCGCCATGGTCACCACCCATCTTGAAAAGTTTCCCCCCTCACATATACTAATGTGCCACAAACAGGAAGTTAATATCACCAACCATTCCCATTTTATTAAGGTATCCATATAAATGGCCCACCCTGTATATGTTGTGGTAAGTTTGCCTGGCAGAGTCTGAAGAAGATAAAGGAGTCAAAGCACTGCATTTATTTAAAGTACATAGAAACATAGAAAAGTGACAGCAGAAAAAAGAACAAGCGGTCCATCGAGTCTGCCTATTTTGAATACATTTTTTTTGTTAACTTCTACAGTATGTTTGTCCTAAGCATGTTTGAAACCACTTACTGTTGACTGATTCACTACCTCTGCTGAAAGTCTATTTCAAGCATCAAATACCCTTTCAGTAAAATAATACTTTATGACCACTTCAGCCCCGAAAGGATTTATCCCCTTCCTGACCAGAGCACTTTTTGCGATTTGGCACTACATCTCTTTAACTAATAATTGCACGGTCGTGCGATGTTGTATCCAAACAAAATTGACGTTCTTTTTTTCTAACAAATAGTGATTTCTTTTGGTGGTATTTGATCACCTCTGCGGATTTTATTTTTTGTGTTATAAACAAAAAATGAGAGACAATTTTGAAAAAAATAAATATTTTTTACTTTTTTGCTATAATACATATCCAAAAAAATTTATTCTTCTACATAGGTAAATAAAATTGCAAAAACGCGTTTATTGATTGGTTTGCGCAAAAGTTATCACGTCTACAAACTATAAGAATTGATTTATGGCGTTTTTATAATTTTTTATTTTACTGGTAACGGCACAATATGTGATTTTATCGGGACTGCGATATTGCGGCAGACAGATCGGACACTTTTGACACTTTTTTGGGACCATTGACATTTATACAGCAATCAGATCTAAAAATAGACACTGATTACTGTACAAATGTTACTGGCAGGGAAGGGGTTAATGCTAAGGGGGCAATCAAGGAGTTAAATGTGTTCCCTCATTGTGTTCTAACTGTGTGGGGGCTGGGCTGGCAGGGGCATGACAGATCTAACTGATCCCGATGGCAGGGATCAGTAGATCTCTGTCATGCCGTCTGACAGAATGGGGAACCGCCGTGTTTACATCGGCAGTTCCGCATTCTTCCTTTGTAGTAGGCGATCGCAGGTCACCGGCGGACATCAAGTCTGCCCGACCCGTGGCCACACTCACGCAGCACGCAGCGGGCATGAGAGTGCGGCGGCGCGCGCCCGCTGGCTGCGCCTGTGTGAATCGCAAGTGGTTATGATTCGTTTTGAACTTTCCTCCAGTTAGTTTCATGCCATGTCCCCGTGTTCTTGATTTTGGTTTCATAATGAAAATACTGCCATCCTGAACCTTATTTACCTCCTTGATGTATTTAAAGTTTTCAATCATGTCTCCCCTTTCTCTTCTTTCCTCCAGACTGTAAATATTAAAGCGTAAGTAAACCCATAGATTTAACAGTTTAAAAAACTGTTACATTCCTGTCATGTGCCAGGAATGTAACTGTCAAATTGGTTGTGCTCTCAACCAAAACTGTCAAAGCATCCAATGGCAGCTTCCTTGGGTGAAAACGATTGAATGGTTTACTTCCACTTTAAATTCCTTAAGTTGCTCTTGATATGTTTAAGCAATCAGACCTTTGACCATTTTTGTTACTCATCTCTGGACTCATTCTATCTTATCAATTCTGCATCTGCTAAACCAGGAACACGCTAAAGTTTTCTATTTGGTGCAATGTATGAAGTAGTGGGTGGAACTTCTACTCTGTTATATTTGATAAGTCTGCAGGTAGTTGGGTTTTCTATATGTATACTATTTATATACTCTCTCTCTCTCTCTCTCTCTCTCTCTATATATATATATATATACAGTGTCTCACAAAAGTGAGTACACCCCTCACATTTTTGTAAATATTTTATTCTATCTTTTCATGTGACAACACTGAAGAAATGAGACTTTGCTACAATGTAAAGTAGTGAGTGTACAGCTTGTATAACAGTGTAAATTTGCTGTCACCTCAAAATAACTCAACACACAGCCATTAATGTCTAAACCGCTGGCAACAAAAGTGAGTACACCCCTAAGTGAAAATGTCCACATTGGTCCCAAAGTGTCAATATTTTGTGGGCCCACCATTATTTTCCAGCACTGCCTTAACCCTCTTGGGCATGGAGTTCACCAGAGCTTCACAGGTTGCCACTGGAGTCCTCTTCCACTCCTCCATGACGACATCACAGAGCTGGTGGATGTTAAAGACCTTGTGCTCCTCCACCTTCTGTTTGAGGATGCCCCACAGATGCTCAAAAGGGTTTAGGTCTGGAGATATGGTTGGCCAGTCCATCACCTTTACCCTCTGCTTCTTTAGCAATGCAGTGGTCTTCTTGGAGGTGTGTTTGGGATCATTATCATGTTGGAATACTGCCCTGCGGCCCAGTCTCCGAAGTGAGGGGATTATGCTCTGCTTCAGTATGTCACAGTACATGTTGGCATTCATGGTTCCCTCAATGAACTGTAGCCCCCCAGTGCTGGCAGCACTCATGCAGCCCCAGACCATGACACTCCCACCACCATGCTTGACTGTAGGCAAGACACACTTGTCTTTGTACTCCTCACCTGATTGCCACCACACACGCCTGACACCATCTGAACCAAATAAGTTTATCTTGGTCTCATCAGACCATGGGACATGGTTCCAGTAATCCATGTCCTTAGTCCGCTTGTCTTCAGCAAACTGTTTGCAGTCTTTCTTGTGCATCATCTTTAGAAGAGGCTTCCTTCTGGGAAGACAGCCAGGCAGACCAATTTGATGCAATGCGCAGCATATGGTTTGAGCACTGACAGGCTGACCCCCCACCCCTTCAATCTCTGCAGCAATGCTGGCAGCACTCATACGTCTATTTCCCAAAGTCAACCTCTGGATAGGACGCTGAGCACGTGCACTTAACTGCTTTGGTTGGCCATGGCAAAGCCTGTTCTGAGTGGAAGCTGTCCTGTTAAACCGCGGTATGGTCTTGGCCACCATTCTGCAGCTCAGTTTCAGGATCTTGGCAACCTTCTTATAGCCTAGGTCCTCTTTATGTAGAGCAACACTTCTTTTTTCAGATACTCAGAGAGTTTTATACCATTAGGTGCCATGTTGAACTACCAGTGACCAGTATGAGAGAGTGAGAGCGATAACACCAAATTTAACACACCTGCTCCCCATTCACACCTGAGACCTTGTAGCACTAACTAGTCACATGACACCAGGGAGGGAAAATGGGTAATTGGGCCCAATTTGGACATTTTCACTTAAGGGTGTACTCACTTTTGTTGCCAGCAGTTTAGACATGAATGGCTGTGTGTTGAGTTATTTTGAGGGGACAGCAAATGTACACTGTTAGACAAGCTGTACACTCACTACTTTACATTGTAGCAAAGTGTAATTTCTTCAGTGTTGTCACAAAATATTTACAAAAATGTGAGGGGTGTACTCACTTTTGTGAGATACTGTGTATATATATATATATATATATATATATATATACATACACAGTATCTAACAAAAGTGAGATGGACTGGCCAAGCATGTCTCCAGACCTAAACCCTATTGCGCATCTGAGGGGCATCCTCAAATGAAAGGTGGAGGAGCACAAGGTCTCTAACATCCACCCACTTCGTGATGTCGTCATGGAGGAGTGGGAAAGGACTCCAGTGGCAGCCTGTGAAGCTCTGGTGAACTCCATGCCCAAGGGCTAAGGCAGTGCTGGAAAATAATGGTGGCCACACAAAATATTGACACTTTGGGCCCAATTTGGACATTTTCACTTAGGCCTGTAGCCCCATTTTAAATAGTCTCACTGGCGTTAGGTGAACCCTCAATGCAATGTAGAGTTGGGTCAGGCATTGGGAGGTACTGAGAGAACATATTGGCACTGCCTGTAGGACCTCTTCCCACTGCTCCTCAGCAAATTGACTAACATCTGTCTCCCACCTGTCAGTTGCCCTAGATGGAAAGCCCCTTAGTAAAATGGTCAATAACATACAATAGCACCTGGAGATTAATCCTTTACATTGTGACACATCCACCATGTAGTTGAATACTGGGGAGGGGGATAGTTCCCGATATCACCAAATTTAACACACCTGCTTCCCATTCATACCTGAGACCTTGTAACACTAGCGAGTCGCATTACACTGGGGAGGAAAAATGGTTAATTGGGCCCAATTTGGACATTTTCACTTAGGGGTGTACTCACTTTTGTTGCCAGCGGTTTAAACATTAATGGCTGTGTGTTGAGTTATTTTGAGGGGACAGCAAATTTACACTGTTATACAAGCTGTACACTCACTGCTTTACATTGTAGCAAAGTGTCATTTCTTCAGTGTTGTCACATGAAAAGATAGAATAAAATGTTTACAAAAATGTGAAGGGTGTACTCACTTTTGTGAGATACTGGATATATATATATATATATATATATATATATATATATATATATATATAAAAAGGAAAAGGAAAAGAAGTACATACAGTAAGCACATGTATTTGCTCTGTCTGTTCATCCTGGGCCTGAGTGTTTATTTTATATTCACCTTCAGAAGTGTTTAATAAGCCATTAACATTAGATCTTTTATTTGATATAACTAAGATCTCATTAAGTGCCATTTACTTTAGATACAATATCAAGAAACAGATTCATGCCAAGGTATTATTACAATTCCAGTTGAAAATCACAAGTTGTTAATAGAAGTATAGTAGAAGTAGAAATAAAAGGTGACGGTTCAGCTATAGGTGCCCTACTGTGGGAATAAGTTGCCTATGGGCACTATGATATCTATGCTAACAATCCCAGGCAAAACACTCGCAGAGGAAGTATATTCCAGACATTAGGCCAGAGATGGGACAGGTCTGCCCAGCACATAAATATACACTCTCAGCTGGTAAAATATGTACAGTATGTGTCCACAACTATCATGAGCAATCTTTTACTGGTAGTCCATGGTCATCCTTACCACCTGCTGATATCAATACCATGACTAGCAGCTAAACTAAAGTTAAATCCACCTAAGGGTAAGTCCACCTTACTAAGCGTCACGGTGGTGCCACCTGTTTCAGGCAGTTTTCTTTTTCAGGCCATTTTTAGCAAGTACAGAAAATACATGTTGTTCTTGCTATAAATGCTGTGTCCCTGTAAGCTACTGTGAGCTTAAGGCATGCCATACATGGAGCCAATTTCTTTCTAGTTTTGACAGGGGAATCCCTCCCGCATAGCCATTGTATTCTCCCTGTGGTGGGGCTGGGGAAGCAGTCCCCATCGAGGAAAGATCCGCTAGCAATAATCATATGTAAAAACTAACATGGGTACATTCAGCCTGCCTATACATGTTTTGAATCTTGGCCAGTTCCTGCTGAGATTCAAACCGTCTATGGCCGGGTTTAAAGAAAGCACAAAGGACCTTATCTTTATTGTGTAAACTACTAGTTCCCTTAATCCACCATGAAATGGAGATGAACAAAAGCAGACATGTATGAAGTCCAGCCTGTATCACAACCATGACTTCCTCTATAGACATAGCGACCAACTGTCCCTCATTTGGAGGGACTATCCCTCTTTTGAGACCAATTACCTCTGTCCCTTGTGCAGTCTCAGTTGCCCCTCTTTTTGGTCTGATGTGTACAGTATATCTCTATACAAAGTGTATGTCGCGCTGACCCCTTGAGGGTCGCATAATAATTCAACCCCCCCCTGGTTTCCCCGACTCTGTGGGTCCTCCACCACCCTTGACACACTGGGTTCACTCATAGTAAAATCCCCCTTTCAATGAGATTCAGTAAAAAGTCACACAAGTTGAGAAAATCAATGGTATTTACTCAAATTTCTTTGAATTAAAAGGAACTCTAAATTCAACAAGCACAATTATACATGTGAATTTTTATACTCTACAATTCAACACCAGAAACTCAGTATAGATTTGTTTGTTGCGCATGAGAGTGGAACACAGGAGAGCAGAGGAATGACTATTGTTCATCAGACCACTCTCTACTACCCACTCTCCTGGCAGCCACCAGGAGGATAGAAACAAACTCAGATATACATATATGTATCACCTGGATAAAATTATAAACAAGCCTAAACCAATAGGTAAAAGATAGCAATAATTCAACCTGCTCTAAGTGAATGTGAATTATAGTTGACTTGAAAAATAATGATGACCTATGGCAAGAAAGGAACTATCCTGAAATTATGATGACTCAAAGTTCTTTGTTGAAAAGTTCCAATGATCTTCTGCCGGCTCTGTAGTTTACATGGTTAATCTCAACTGCAATACCATAAACAGGTTTACTAGAAGTGCACTGTAAGAATAATAGGCGCTATGATTGTAGTCACACAGAAGAAACTTCACAGTGATTACTGACTTTTAGTAACAGCAATCCAGTAAAGGGTGTGGGAGATTAGCTCGTGGGGATCACTTTTCAGAGGAAAATATTCAACATGGAGGGCAGTTACTTTAAGATCTGACGGCTTGCCAGGTTTATTATCACAGGTTTGCAAGATCAAATACACATAACAAAACAGAACCTCGCCGTCTGGCGCTAAACAAAACAATTGGGTTCCTCTCTAGATCCAGGATAGAGCTCTCCTCTGCTCTCTTCCTGGTCATTAAATGCAGGTGGACAGGGGTTTAAGTGGACCAAAATGTCCAGGCCGGAACCAGCTCTGCCATGGTGGCTGGTCAGACACTCGCTAGTTGCCTCAAAGTGATCGCAGGCGAGGCGACAAGTATCGCCCGTCCATTAAGGTGCCTCGCATAACGTCACAAGGGGTAGAAAGGCTTATGTTCAAACTTTCCTCCTGTAATCAAGGAACCAGGCTCTGACTAGGGTGGGACTGTTTAAGCAGGTAGTGTGTACACAGTAGTAAAGGGCTTTGCTACCAGACCATTGGATAGAAAAGATGAGTCCGCTGCTGTAAATGATGATGATGACAAGGATGGAGATGATGATGATAAGTATGGAGATGATGATGATGTCCTCTTCAGCTCTCTGGCTCCAAAGCCAGCCTGCACCGTCCCTCTCCGTGGTTCTCCCAGATCGATCATCCGACTGCTTGCAGGAATCAGGGACAAGCTCCGCTGGCACAGAGCAGGGTGTCCTGGAGGTCCGCTGTAACGCTGCAAACTGTTGCACTGCGAGGCTGCTGTGAGTAGGCTGTGATCCCGCCATCATTCTCACAGGGTCCTGCTTGATCAATCACTGCCGTCCAGAGAGAGCGTGCTAGGCCCAGCCCTCTGCTTAAATAATCTCTCCCACGAGGCAGCTCTTCTCCCAAGAGTCCTTTCCTGTTGCACAGTCTGATGGGAAATGTAGTCTTCCTGCAACACAGCTAGATGGCGAATCCCCAGCAACAAACTACAACCCCACAGTGCACTTCTCTGGCTGTTTGTTTGTCCAGAATAATTCACAGGCACTAGGGGGAAACAGCTGCATTATATCTAAAAGCAGGAACGTCACTACCGCCAGGAGTATGAAACCTGGCTCCTGGCTACATGTACTATTTTGCTAATAAAAATCTTTTGTCGCACTAAACTCTTTATCCAACCTCTATATTACTGCATTTGTTATTTTGAAAAGCCAATATAAAGGTATAAAAGGAAAAATATAGGTAAAAAAAGCACTTATGTTTTTGCCAATCATTTTCTGCATATAAGATCTACAGTATGTGGTTTGTCCTCCTGTGACAGTCACATGTCCTTTACCTACATGTTATGTGCTGAAAGGTGTCCTTGTTTATCATTTCAGAAATTTCAGAGGTGTGCATCGATACAATGCAAAAATGAATTTAGACACGAAGAGGAAGGAAGTGTGTTATTTTCAAGATCACCAGGAAAAACTTAAAACGGTGTTCCGGCCTCCCCCTCCAAAAATTAAAAGTCAGCAGCTACACATTCTGTAGCTGCTGACTTTTAATATTAGGACACTTACCTGTCCTGGAATCAAGCGATGTTGGCACCGCAGCCTATGTTTCCATCGGCTGTCGGGTGCTGCCGCCGCTATTTCCAGTAAGGGAACCCGGCAGTGAAGCCTTGTGGCTTCATGGCCAAGTCCCTACTGCACACGTGCGAAGTGCGCTGCACTCTCTTACTGGCCTGGTGGCGAAGTAAGAAGAAGGGAGGAGGAGGGAGGCCAGACTTGTGACGTACATCGCCATGGCGGGGTCCGTTGGAAGTGGGGACAGGGTAACTGTCAAAAACAGGTACCCCCCCCCGATAGGTACCAAATGTGGCACCGGAGGGGGGGAGGAGACAGATAAGCGGAAGTTCCACTTTTGGGTGAAACTCCGATTTAAAGTGGTTGTAAAGGCACAAGGTTTTTTACCTTCATGCATTCTTTGCATGAAGGTGAAAAACCTTATATGTGCAGGCACCCCTAATAATTACCTGAGCGTCCTCTCGATCCAGTGATGTTCATGAGAGCCTTGCCTGTCAATCACAGCCAGTGAGCCACTCATGAGATGGAGGGGGTGGGGCCGAGCCACGGCTCCGTGTGTGAATAGCCACACAGAGCCGGGGAGGGGGGGGGCGCCTGCTTGCTTGTCCTCAGAGCAAGCTGCTTGTTGTTGGGGTACTTAGCAGGAGGGAGTAGCCAGGAGAGCCAGCAGGGGACCTGAGAAGAGGGGGACTGGGGCTGTTCTGTGCAAAACCACTGCACAGAGTAGATAAGTATAACATGCTTGTTATTTAAAAAAACAAAAAAACAAAAGCAAGGCTTTAATATGCTTTAAGTGGAATAAAGCCCATAAAAAATAGCCCTAAAAATACTAATGCAGCTAGCAAATCTCAGAACTGTGAAGTTGCAATGTACTTTATATTTTTGGGTTTAGATACCCTTTGACCCATAATGGAAATCTGCACTGAGAAACATTGCTGAGCTCTCCATATGGTAGTTATCTGGCTGTCATGTTGATTCAGTGGCTTTCGTTCTTTCTGAGGCACAGGCCTAGAACAAGCATGCAGATCAGGAGACTTCACTCTGACTTATTCTGATCTGTATGCTTGTTTAGGGTAGTAACTCAGAAAGCACTAAAGCCAGAGACAGCCAACCAACTAGTTTTTTTGAGGACAGTGAAATCCCGGTCGCACCCCTACTTTCACCTACTGAAATAATAATTCAAATTGCTCAGATAGGTACTCCAGAGGGCTGGTCAGGGAATGCTCCTCATTGCTTCCAGTACATTTGGTCATCTCATCGGATGTGCCACCAACACACAAATAGTACACATGGGGTGAGTTCCTGATTACTGAATTGGCCCAAGGTAACTTGCAGAGCTCTGCTTAGAAATTTTGTGGCCGCCACCTCTCCATTTAATGCAAGGATTTGCATTCAAAGCAAGTGTTGCAATAGTACAAAGCAAAGGGCGGAGCAGTAATGTGGCAGGCAGCAAACCAGTATGTGGGTAGGGGTGGTTGAAAACTCACACAAGAACCCCAGGATCTGGATCTGTGTCACTGATAAAGTAAGTCACATAGAAATGTGCTGCAGCCTGTAGCTATAGGGGCAGGCACAATGAAATGGGATTTGGAAAACACTTAATTGAAAACCAGTTCTACTGCTGGAGGAAGGCCTCCTGTATGAAACTATTGCAGGATGGAAGAGACCAAGTATCTATGGATGTCCAAGATTGAAAACGTCACTGAAGCATGTGGGCAGGAGAGGCTCCATTGGTTCTACACCACTGACTCGGTCAAATGATGTGTATGCCAAGACTTTACAGACACCTTATGACTGCAAATCAACCTACCACTGCTTAAAGCTCAGGGAACCTGTTGAGGAACCTGATTGAGAGAAGTGGCTTTAGAAGGGCTCTTGTATGGAAATTTCTGGATGGGCAAATAATTGTAACAAATGGGTAGCTTACAGCAGTGGTTCTCAACCCTGTCCTCAAGTACCCCCAAAAGGCCATGTTTTGGGAATTTCTCTTAGATAAAGTAGCTGTCCAAAATACCAAGCCATTGACTCTGATTTAAAGCACCTGTGCAAGATGAAGGAAAACCTGCAAACGTGGCCTGTTGGGGGTACTTGAGGACAGGGTTGAGAACCACTGGCTTACAGTATATCTAAACTAAACTCAAGAACAACAATTTAAAGCATAAGTTCACCTTTTTAAAATAAATAATAAATGCATATCTTTTTGCAGGTAGAAAAATGTGCATTTATTATTATTATTATTATTATTATTTATTATGGTAGGAGCCTGTAAAGCATTGCACCAGTGATCAGCAGATCATGGGTGAAATCTCAGGCTCCTGCAGACTGTCAGTGTAGCTGTCTGCCCGTACCTTGTATGGGCAGCCAGTTACTGAATGACAGGAAGGATCAATGAACTACCTAGAGTGCTAATCAGTGCCCTGGTAGTTAGCAGCGGCGGCTGGTGTGGGAGGGGCGCCTGGGCGCCGCCTCCCCGCCGGCAAAAGAGGAAAAAAAAAAGTCAACCCCGCCCACCTACAGGTGGCGCCGGTACATTGACTTTCTTTTTTTTTTTTCTTTTCGGCTCCTTGGCTGTCACATGACAGCCAAGCAAGTGAGCCTATTGGTCGGCCATTCAAGCCTATGCATGTGCGCTTCTTCCTGCGGCCATGCATAGGCTGATTGGCTGCCCTGAGCCTCCGCTCAGGGTGATTGGATGCGGGGCCAGGGGCGGGTCACTGTGGCAGCGGAGGTGACTTCCGCTCCCACAGAGACCATGACCGCCCGGGGGGGACGAGGGGGGGACAGCCGCTCTCGCATGCCGAACTCTGCAGACCCAGCGCGCTCTCGCATGCCGAACTCTGCAACAGTCCTGCCTGCTGGATGGGGTAAGTGCGGGGGGGGGGGGAC
>BLSH010176082.1:1480135-1495985 GCA_018402905.1 Glandirana rugosa
CAGTCTGCATAGACCAGATTAAAAAGATGAAAACTCCTCCATTTTACATACAGTATAACTTGATGTTCTTCAAAACTCCTAAAAGGATCCTTTAGTAGAATCTGTTCCAGGACTGGTGAATGGCTGAATGTGTATCATTTGTGTAGCGCTCCCATTGTGTAGGCGTTTTTGTGGTTTTCTTTTTGCAGGAGAGACAAAATTTAGCCAGGCCTGACTATAAGAGCAGGTCTGAATGATTTGATCTGGGCTTGGGGAGTGGTTTAGGGAGGATTGAGTTGATTCAACAGATGAGGTCACCAGAACCTCCCACTTCTTTCTAGAAACTGGAGGTAGGTTTCTAGTCAGCGAGTTGGGAGAGAGGTGGCGCCATCTGCAGTGTTCTAAGGAGCCCTGACCAATCCCCAATCAGGACTGGCAGGGGGCAGGCCTCCTTAAATACTTAGGATCAGCTCAACCTGGGAGGAGTTGTCGGAGGTGGAAGTCTGAACTCTGAAGATGTAGCAGAGGTGCTAAGGAGGCCTCTACCCAGGAGGAAGCCCCCAGTCTGGGAGGGGGGGTGACCTTGAGGCCTGGAGGTTCGGGTGCAGCCAGGGCCAGATTAAGAGCATCATAGACCTGGTGCTGAGGATTTTGGTGGGCCTTTCTTGCTCCCAACTTTGTGGAAACAGTTTGGGATGGCCCCTTCCTCTTCCAACATGACTGCGCACCAGTGCACAAAGCAAGATCCATAAAGACATGGATGAATGAGTTTTGGTTGGAGGAACTTAACTCGCCTGCACAAAGTTTTGACCTCAACCCAATAGAACACCTTTTGGCTGAATTAGAGTTGAGACTGTGAGCAAGGCCTTCTCATCCACATCAGTGCCTGACCTCCCAAATGTGCTTCTGGAAGAATGACCAAACATTACAATAGACACACTCATAAACCTTGTGGACAGCCTTCCCATAAGAGTTGAAGCTGTTATAGCGGCAAAGGATGGGGCAACTCAATATTGAACCCTACGGACTAAGACTGGGATGCCATTAAAGTTCATGTGCGTGTAAAGGCAGGCATCCCAATACTTTTGCCTAGCTAGTGTATCTACCAAGATTTGCAATGGTGGTGGAACCCTCCCACACATAAATACTACATTTAGGCAAGGCCCTGAATCAGGAGTTATGTTTAACAAAATAGAGAGAACAAGCAACATCTCTACATTAAGTGACATGTTTGGGATTCAAACTCAGGACCTGAGCAATGGTAGGCAGAATTTCTACCTTGTGAGCCACAGGGCTGCTGCATGTTTAGTCTCCTACACATACGTACACAGATATTGCATTTCTTGTAATGTATAGGAATTGCATTAGTCAGGAGTTTCTCTTCTTGATTTATTCTGTGATATTTGGTGTTTCTTTCTGTGTGAGTGTAGAATACTAATGAAATCCTCAGATTTTTGGGAATTACGTTTTTATTTCTGATGTTGGTACACATATCACATTTTTTGGGCTCAAATTAAAGTAGTTGTCAACTCTGGACAACCACTTTAACCTACAGGTAAGCCTATAATAAGTCTTACCTGTAGGTTCCCTGCATATCTTCTAAACCTGCACGGTTTAGGATATATACAGTGTGCTTGCAATTGCCGACATCATCGGCACATGCGCAGTGAAGAAATGGCCTCCGTGCTGTTTCTTGACTGAGATCGTGCCATGATTAGCGGCTCCCATGCGCATGCATGGGAATGACGTCACGCGGCTCCAGCCTGTCGCAGAGCCAAAAATTGCGGCCCCGGAAGGTAGAGGGGCAAAGATGGACACGGCCTGGAGCAGGGACATTGCGAGCTTCCAATGCAGGTAAGTGACACATAATAGACTAGTATGAGACGCATATACTAGCCTATTATGCATTTGACGGCGACAGAGTGGCTCTGTAACGCGGATCGCCGTCATATGACGGCTGCCAGGAGATCGAACCCAGTGAGCGCGCGCTCGCCGCCGGAGGCGCGCCCGCGCGCTCACTGTGTCCGGGGAGGGTCAGGGAGCGGGTGCGGCGGAGTCGATCTCCGCCGGCCACCCGCGATGCCCCCCCCCGGAGTGAAAGAACGGAGGTCCGTGTAAGTAAACACGGACCTCCGTTCTGTGAGAGGGGGAAGGGCTGTGATTACAGCCTTCCTCTACACGGAAGCTGTGATCACTTCCCTTCCCCAGCTAGGGCAGTCCCCCCACAGTAAGAACACGCCCAGGGAACACAGTTAACCCTTAGAGCGCCCCCTGCAGGTTAACCCCTTCACTGCCAATGGCATTTACACAGTAATCAGTGCATTTTTATAGCACTGATCGCTGTATAAATGCCAACGGGCCCAAAAAAGTGTCAAAATGGTCCGACATGTCCGCTGAAATATCGCAGTACCGCTAAAAATCGCAGATCGCCGCCATTACTAGTAAAAAATAAAAAAAATAAAAACCCCAGAAATTAATTCTCATCATCCGTAAACGCGACCACTTTTGCGCAAACCAATCAATAAACGCTGATTGCGATTTTTCTATCACAAATATGAGGAAGAATATAAATCGGCCAAAACCGATGAAAAAAAATGTTTTTTTATATTTTTTTTTTTGGACTTGTATTGTAGCAAAAAGTAAGAAATTGTCGCTCTTCTTTTGTTTATAGCGGCGATCAGAAATGACGCAGAGGTGATCAAATACCACCAAAAGAAAGCTCTATTTGTGGGGAAAAAAGGACGCAAATTTCGTTTGGGTACAACGTCGCACGACCGCGCAATTGTCAGTTAAAGCGACGCAGCGCCAAATCGCAAAAAGGGCTCCGGTCCTAAAGCTGGAAATCCTTCCAGGGCTGAAGTGGTTAAGATCATTTGGAAAGAATAAAAAATAAAACAAATGGGACTAATTTTAAAATTTCCATAAGCAATGGTATTGCTTTTGGTTTGTAAAGACACCTGTGTGATGTTGGAGAAATATTTTTGTGAGATAGATATCAACAAATGAAAGTGACAGAGAAAAAATGATTTTAAAATGATATTATTTACATTCTACCATTCTTAAAAACAAAATAGATTATCAAAAGTGCAACATTGTTACAAGGACAATTTCATACATTTCATCTCAACAAGAAAAGGATTTCTTTGGGGAAGTTACAATTGTATTAGAATGAATGGCTGAAAATTGCATTGGGCTGCATTGCTCCAACTCTTAGGCTTCATTTACACGGGACGTTACACAACCTCCCCTGAATGACATAAATTGACAGCTTCAAAACGATGTTTAAAAAAGCCCAGTTAGACGCGTTTACATGCAGCGTTTAGCAGCATTTAGTGGCATTTAGAGGCATTTGCTTTCAGAAGCGTTTTTGAAGATAACCTCAGGAGACCTCTGGAGACCCTCCCAAATCCAAAATAAACTTTAGTTAAATTTGTTAACTATTTAAGCCATTCTGTGAGAGTAGAGTCAGTAGCTGCAGCAGTAGAGAGAGCAGTGTACTTCGAGAGAGAGTGCTGTTATTTCTTTTGTTGCCAATATGGATCCTATGATGAGCATGTGTCAGGAAATGCTCCTCTTGTTGCTGCTGTGGAGCGTTGAATCACGGCGAAAATCGCGTGTGAGGACCAGAGTTCGTCGCTACTGGACTCATCCGTTGATGGACCAACGCATGTCAACTGGCTACTTTTCTAATATTTATGTCCAGCTGCGGAATTACCCGGAGAAGTTTTTCAATTTCACATGCATGTCTATTACCACCTTTGACCTTCTCCTAGAAAAGATTCAGCCGCGTCTTGCTCACATGGACACAAACATGAGGAAGAGTGTGCAACCAGAGGAACGTCTTTTCTCAGGTATGTGTATATATTGATCTCTCTCCACCAACATCTTTCTCCATCCCTCTCTCTCTCTCCATACCTTGCTCTCTCTTTACATCCCTTTCTCTCTCTCTCTCTCTCTCTCTCTCTTCATACATCCAAAAAAATATATTCCCCTTTTAACCTGTACAGAACCGCGCTATAGCCGAAAGACGGCTCTGATAATCCGGGAGGACGTCCACGCTGCGTGGGCGTGTCCGCGGGTCGGGCGGACTCGATGTCCGCCCGAGACCCGCCGATCACCTGTAGCAGCCTCAGAACGGGGAACCGCCGATGTAAACACGGCGGTTCTCCATTCTGTGAATGGGACATAGCAGATCTACTGATCCCTGTCACTGGGATCAGTTAGATCTGTTATGTCCCGACCAGCCCCACCCCCCCACAGTTAGAACACACCCAGGGAACATTTGTTAACCCCTTCACTGCCCCCTGCTGGTTAACCCCTTCACTGCCAATGACATTTACACAGTAATCAGTGGACATTTACATTTCTGATCGCTGTATAAATGTCATTGGTCCCAAAAAAGTGTCAAAAACGTACGACATGTCCGCCCCGATATCGCAGTACCGATAAAAATCGCAGATCGCCGCCATTACCAGTAAAAAAAATAAATAAAATAAAAACGCCATAAATCAATGTCCATAGTTTGTAGGCGCTATAACTTTTGCGCAACCCAATCAATAAATGCAGATTGCGATTTTTTTTACCAAAATATGTAGAAGAATATATGTCGGCCAAAACTGATGAATAAATTTGTTTTTTTATTTTTTATTTTTGGATATTTATTATAGCAAAAAGTAAAAAATATTGTTTTTTTTTTCAAAATTGTCGCTTTTTTTGTTTATAGCGGCGATCAGAAATGACGCAGAGGGGATCAAATACCACCAAAAGAAAGCTCTATTTGTGGGAAAAAAAGGACGCACATTTTGTTTGGGTACAACGTCGCACGACAGCGCAATTGTCATTCAAAGAGCGACAGCGCTGAAAACTGAAAATTGGTTCGGGCAGGAGGGGGGTTTAAGTGCCCAGTAAGGAAGTGGTTAAGAATGCTTTTAGACACAAATGCTCCTAAACGCGGCTACCGGCGTTTAGCGGCATTTAGCAGCGTTCAGCGTTTCAAACGACATTAAACTCGACGCCAGAACCCATTTTTTTGCGTTAAAAAAAAGCCTTTAAACGTGACTGCCTCAAAACGAATATAAACTATGCTGTGTAAATGTACACATACGATATCATTAAATTAGTTCAGGGGCAGCTGGAAAAAACGTCCAAATGCCCCTGAACGTCTGTTTAACAGCCTCAGTGTAAATGGAGCCTTACTCCCAAAAAACTCTCACAACTCTCATTTTGGTATTTTTTATAGCGTCCTGTATTACTCCATGGGAGCAAAATGTAGAGCAGTTTCAGGTCTGAGCATGCTCAGTTGTGCTCAGCTGTGCTCTGCACCTAGGAGTAAAGAGACTGGGAATTTATCTCTTCTCTGACTTTTTAAGATATTTCAGTGTAGAAATCACTTTTTCACACATTTTAAAAGCAGATTATGTTTAAACAATATACTGCATATTTTAGTACAATTTAGGTGATTATATGATGCTCTAAACATTATTTCCATGTGCACTTCTCCAGGTCTTAACTGGAGTAAGGATTTTGGCGCTATCTGTTGCCTGGGCACTATAGTGAATACCGTTTTGGTGCTATTTAGTGCCATTTGCCGCTCAGTACCACAAATGTGCGCCTGAGCACTATAGTAAATAAACCCCACAGAGTAATTGTGTTCTCTCTGTACTTATGGTGAGTCTGCATCCTTCTTCCTAAAGGTAAAAAAATATATATATGTACAAAGCTTGCTTACAAAGCGGGAAATGGGTATGGGGAAGGAACAAGTGAAAGCTGTGGGGAAAGAAAACGTGTTAGCCTCTATGTTGTGCTACACTACACTGTGCGGACCTTAGCTGCCGCTTCTGATTTACATAACAATAGCGCCTACTGGTCACCCTTAATTTACATAACAATGGTGTATGCACACAGCATTAATGACTCACTGGCATGGGCCTATCTTGAGGTAGGGGCCTGGAGCTGCAGCTCCAATAGCCCCTATGTTAATCTGGCCCTGGGTGCAGCCAGGAGTGGAGGTGATTCCTGGAGTCGCACAAGTGAACAGGAGAGCATCAGAGGTCAGTAAGCTGAGTACTGGAGAGAGTTGTGAGGAGTAACGGTCTGCAGAAGGACAGTCTGCAGGGCAAGTGGGGATATACAGAATTGTATATGGAAGTCGTGTACAATAATTTCTGGGGCATCCCACAGTCGGCCCTTTTCCCCATCCAAGTTATTTCCCCTAAATAAAACAACAAAAACAAGAGCCGGCCTGGTCAGTGTCTACGGATGTGTGAGATATGGTGGGATTGAGGGCAGCTATAAGGTGAACCACAACTACAGCTACTCCCATGGGAGCACATGGCTACATTTGTAATTATATATGCATAGGGGGCAGCCATATTCCCTCTATAATCGGGCTCTGCATCATGCTTTACAGTGCTACACCATCATTGTGCATTACTGCTCCTTCCCACAATACAAGTATATCAGTCAACTCATTAAAACAATGCACTCCCTGTGTGGCTGATATCTCAGCAGTCGGAAGCATAGTTATTGCAACTGCTAATCTATCCTGCCTCAAGTGACTGATCTATAAATCACCGAATTTAACAAAGTCACAAAACTGTAAAGGGTCAAAATGTTACTTTAAGGTGAGTGCTGAAAGAATAGCTCAAAACATGTTTACTCGTTTTCAGAGGTGCCCAGCTCCCACTTCCGCCCTTGGCGCCGTGGCACCGGACAAAAGTTCACCTCTCCCCCCTCCCTACCTGCAATCTTCTGGGAGAGGTCACAGGTCCCAGAAGATTGCCCGGCCATTCAGATCGCGTGGCGCGGCCCGTGAATCCACAGTCGGGTGCCCACACTTGCAATGCTGGCGCCGCAGAGAGGAGGGGAAGAGGAGCGAGGCTTCAGGAGGTCGCATTACTGGACCGGGGGACAGGTGAGAGTCTGATTATTAAAAGTCAGCAGCAACATTTTTTGCAGCTATTGACATTTAAATGGGTGGAACTCCGCTTTAACCAGCTTAGTTAGCAGGATT
Organism: Glandirana rugosa; assembly: GCA_018402905.1. Taxonomy (NCBI): domain Eukaryota; kingdom Metazoa; phylum Chordata; class Amphibia; order Anura; family Ranidae; genus Glandirana; species Glandirana rugosa. Next base: position 1,487,127 of record BLSH010176082.1, read on the forward strand.
TTTTTGTCCCAGTGGAAAAAGAAGCACATGGCACAGGATGTGACCAAGATCTGAGTGTTGTCATATTAGGGTAATGCTTATGTTACAAACAAGAGATAACATGCTGGAGGACGAATGAAATGCCTGTGGTATCTGTCACAGATATGTTCCTATATTCTAAAATGTTTCTATTGCATCTGCATAAATTTGTTTAATCGAAATAAAAAATAAAGGGAACAATCCACGTGTATACAAATGCTTTATTTATTTATTAAATATTACATCATGATGGTTTCCTTTTGACTCAATAAAAATGATTGTACCAGAAAAAGAATATCACAAGTAAAATATAATTCACATCACATATACATAATTATATATGCAGAGTAAATACTTATGAACCAGTGTCTGCTTCTTTGCTATTGAATGTACTATATGGAATTAAAAACAATGGTCCATGAAGCATAGAGCTGGCAGCATCGGATGAAACCTGTGTCTGCCAGCCTACTGCTGGCACAGGACGACAACTAGCCATTACGCAAAATACAGTTCCTAACAATGGTGCTCCCCAGTGGTGGATATCATTTTCAAAAGGCCCGTGTAGATAGACAGACAGACACTGTAGATCAGTGGTTCTCAACCCCTGTCCTCAGGGCCCACCAACAGGCCAGATTTTAAGTATTACCTTGGGGAGATGCAGACTAGAATACTGCAATCACTGAGCAGCAAATGATATCACCTGTGATGTATTTCAGTTATCCTGCAAACCTGGCCTGTTAGTGGGTCCCGAGGACAGGAGTTGAGAACCACTGCTGTAGATAGATAGATAGACATGAACAGTGGTCTTGTGGTACCCAGAACTCTCCCGTGGTCAATACTATACATGTAGCACCCTCCTAGTTAGGCGCTAGGATTAGGTATAGTTAGTTTAGACCAGTGTTTCTCAACCTTTTCCCAGTCAAGGCACCTTTTAAAATTATGGACAGTCTTCAGGCGCCCCATTCTAAAATGTAAAAACAAATCTGATAGTTTTACATAATGCAGCAACATCAATACACATAGGACACTCAGCATTAGAGGGGATTTTTTTCTTCCAAATCAAATACACTTTTGCAAACTGGTACTGACTAGTATTCCTATGTTTCTCTTCTCCCCAAAGCTGATGGGGAGAGGCAAGGGAGGGTCAGACAAGACTAGATGGTTGTAATGGTGTACAATGAAAACCTGTGGCTTTGTGTAACTAAAAGGCAGGTTTCATCCACCCACAGGCTTGTATACAATGTTGGAGCAATTTTTAGGCATTTTGTCAAGGCACCCCTGAAGAAACCTCAAGGCACCCCAGGGTGCCTGGACACCCTGGTTGAAAAAGGCTGGTTTAGGCTCACTGTATTCAGCGGTGCTCTTTTTCATTGTTCAGTAGATTTAGATCTGGCTCACTGTATTCAATGGAGCTGCATTTGATTGTTCTGGTCTGTTCTGTGTTTCAATAGCTGCAGAACTGACTGCTGAATATTTATTCAGCCCTGGCCAATACCTGGGGAGAGGTGCCTAGATGGTGGCTGGGGGTGTGTATAAATAACCTGAGACTGCGAATAGGAGGGTCTTTTTCCCTGTGGGTGAGATCACAGCCTAGGGAGGCTGTTTGCCCCCTAAGCAACTCTGCCATGTGCCTGTGGTTCATCAAGGCCTCAGTTGGGCTAGCCTGGAGGCCTACTTCGCTGAGAGTTTACTGAAGCTGATGAGAGGCTGTTGTCTGAGGATCTAGTCCAGTATCTGTAAACCTGTAAATCTGTATCTAGTAAAGTGTCTGGAAGATATTGGAAAAATCAATTATCCAAGAAAATTAGGGAGTATATACGGGTGTGAGCGATCCTAGAGACTGTGTACTGCTGCCATCCCTCTTAGGTTAGCATGTTTAAAGGGGACATTGTGTTTGGTGTCCTGAAGAGCTCAGTCTATTTAATTTCTAGTGAAAGGACTTTGATCAGAGTTGTAAGAGGAAGATTTATCTCCTCAGGTTGCTACTACAAAGCTCACTCCATCATTTACTTGGACGTGCAAGGACATGGCTTACAGTACTAATGGAGAAAGTTTAGTGTCCTCATACAGCTGGTTTCAGAAAGAGAAAACGTCTTTCACTACCCATCCAAATGGTGCCAAATGGAAATGGAAGAAGTAGTGGTGTATCCATAGCCATAGCAGCCCATGCAGCTGCATGGGACCTAGAGGTGGGAAGGGGGCCCCACTAGAATGGTTGTCTGATGTCTCCATTCCAGAAGAGCTCACAATGGATGCATCGGATTATGCTGTTACTAGCCATGGATTACCTTTACATGTCCCCTGTGTGTAGATTCAGAGCTTTAGGTCATCCTGGTGACCACTTTTATATTAACCCTGTATGTCTATGCTGACAAAAATTCCTGAAAAGCCCCACTGTGTCCTGAGTGAGTGGTGAGACATTTGGGGCTTGTAAAGCTGGAACGTTACTAAACAGCATTGATGGATGAATCTCCTGTTGAGGTTACTGTATGTTGAATGTTGGGAGGTAGGAACCCCACTGCTCAAATTTCAGCAGAAACCATCTGAATTCCAATCAGTGTATGGTCAGCTTAATTTGGATGAATCAATGATACTATTGTCCTAAATGACATTGCACAGGGGGTGCCACTGGGTGATCCCAAATGTTGCTATAGGGCCCCATAAATTGTAGTTACATGCCTGGGGAAGTAGCACCCGACACCACTTTAACCAAGGCGAGTAAAGCCTAGTACACATGGGCCGAATGTCAATCGAAGGGTCATGATCGAAAACGTCAATTAAAATATTTCCGTCTACTAAATGAATACTATTTTAGTCTACTAAAATAAAACAATTGAGATGACTAAAATAAGTCGAAAACTAAAATGGAATTTTAGCCAAAAGACTAAAAGACTGCTAAAACTAAAATGGCATTTTAGTCAAAATGACTATGACTGAAACTAAATCAATATTTTACGTCAAAATTAACACTGCACTACTACATAAGAATATGTAGGGGCACCTACTAAGCTGCTACAAGAAAAGAAAAAAAATAAAGAAAATGGCTTTTCTTAATTTTTTTCTTAATATTTAATGTTGGTAATATATTTAGGTAATATGTGCAATGGCATTACAGCCAACAGAGTTTACATTTAATTTTATTTTTTTACATATTTTACATTTTCAAGTTGTACTTCTGTTTGTCAAAAAACAACATTTTTGTTTATTTTTGTTTATTTATGAAACTTGGTTTTATTTATAAAGACGTTATATATCACAACCTTAAAGCGGAGGTCCGCCAGGGAAAAAAAAATAAGAGTTAGCAGCATACAGTAGCTGCTGACTTTTAATAATAGAACACTTACCTGTCCTGGAGTCCAGCGATAGCGGCACCCTGCACCGATCTTCGGATCGGGGGTCGGGTGCAGCCGTGTCCATTGCGGGTAAGGGAACCCGGACGTGTAGCATTACAGCTTCACGCCGAGCACCTTACTGTGCATGTGTGAGGCTCCGCTAATGGCCAGGCGGCCAGTAGCAGAGCGAGCAGGGAGGAGGGAGCCGGGCTGCTGACGTCAGCGGCCGCGGCGGCTGGGCAAAGCTCCTGGATGTGTAGAAAAGACAGGTGTCCTCTTCCCCCTCCCCCCTGAAAGGTGCCAAATGTGACACCTGAGGGGGTGAGGAATACAACCAGCGGAAGTTCCACTTTTGCGTGGAACTCGGCTTTAACACCATATGTAAAGACATAATAATAAATGCTTAAATAATGCACTAAAATGTAACTAAACCCATTCGATTTTAGTCAACTAAAATGTACTGGAGATTTTCTCGACTAAAATACGACTAAAACTAAAACAATCCAGATGACTAAAATACAACTAAAACTAAAATGGCATTTTAGTCAAAAGACTATATCTAAAATGAAATCAAAATTTGATGTCAAAATTAACACTGGTTCTGGATGTGTTTCTGCATGCGTGATTTGATGCGTTTTCAATATGTCTCAGTGCGTTTTTTCCCTTCTTGTTTTTTTTTCCACAAAGTTTCCTAATTTTTTTTTTGGGGGGGGGGGGTTGCTGTAATGCGTTCTGGTGCATTTTTGATTCGTTTTTTCCTCCTTCAAGTACAGTTCATTGCAGAAAAAATGAAGCATGTTCTACTTTTGTTGACTGCACTGGAACATACTGCAATGGTGTGAACTTTGCCTTTGAAATCTATGTAACCTAATACATTTTTGATGCACATAAAAAAAAAACACATTGGAATGCATGTGGCGTGAACTGGCCCTAAGAGCCCTCTCCCTAAGACCCCTTTCACACTGGGGCGTTTTTCAGGCGCTTTAGCTCTAAAAATAGCGCCTGTAAAGCACCTTAAAAACACCCCCCAATCTACCCCAGTGTGAAAGCCTGAGGACATAAAAAAATCCTGCAAAAAAAAGTCCTGCAAGCAGCATCTTTGGGGCGGTGCTGGAGCGCTGTATACACCGCCCTTCCACTGCCCCTGCCATTGAAATGAATGGCCAGCTCTTCCAAAGCGGCTGAACACCGTGGCCGCTTTTAACCCCTTTTTAACCCCTTCTTGGGGTTTAAAAGCACCCTGCTGCCGTCCGAATAACAGCACCGCTAAAACTAGCGGCGCTCTCCTGCTACCGCCCTGTCCGCCCCAGTGTGAAAGGGGTCTTAGGAGGATGATACAATGGACCATATCCCCATACCAAGATAAGGCCTTACTGTATACTGTAGCTCTTCAATTTTTTGGTGAAATATCCTTCCCTAATTGCTTTACTTAATATCATTTTACGTAATTAAGTTGTTTCAATATCTGCACTACTTCCCCCGTGTGGAACTCACTCCAATGGACTATGTATGTTATATATTTGTACATCCGAAACAAAGTCCTACTTTTGTTACTCATATTTCAAATGCTACTTGATGCTTTATTTTCTTGAGACCTTTTTTATGTACATTGCCATGTACTCTGTTTTACGTCAATAAAATATTAGAACAAGAAGTTAGAATTGGCCCTGAGGCTCGATTCACATCAATGCATGTTGCTTTTCAGCATTTTTTTCACTGTTTTATGTTGTGCTTTCCGTGTTTTGCTGCGTTTTTGTCGTGTTTTGCGTTTTTTATTTTTAATTTTTTTTATAATATTATATTTTATTTTTTGGGGAAATTTTGTTGCTAGGCAGATTTAAACTGCAAAACGCGGCAAAAAATGCTGTAAAAATGCAGCAAAAGTGAATGGAGCCCAACGCTTGGCTCACACCAATGCATTTTTTTCATGCTTTATGCAGAAATGCAGATATTATTTTTAACATGGCTTCCTATGGAACACATTCACATCAATGCATTTTTGTGCCTCTGCATTTTTGGAAAGGGTCAGGGATGTTTTTTAAACTCAAAACAGCTTTTTTTTTTGCTTTTTTGGTTCAATAGACTTCAATGGAGAAGCTGCAGAAAAGCATGTAGTGCATTTTTCGTTTACAAAAGTTTTTATTTGAAAAGAATATATAAAATTTTTGTGGTACAAAACATTTTACAAGTACATAATGGCTGAGGTAGACTTACAATAGTCTTGTTCGGGCATTAACCCGCATAGAGTATAACATATATGATTATTCTTTTTCAGTAACCATCACCGTCACAGATAATTTTATTCATCATATTCCGGCACAAGGAGGCAAAAGGTGAATGCACTACAAAAGAATAAGGTTAGCAAAGTGCAAATTCAAAGTCTTAGTAATGAATTTTATAATGCAAATAATTACTCACAGAATACCTTATGATGATTAAACCAGGGTTCCCATTTTTATCATAATATGGCAAAGTATGATATAAGACTATGGTATAGTTTTTCAGCTCTGCTAATAGAGTCGTCTCCTAATTTAACTTATGTGAGAGGTAGTGATCCTGACTTCCAATGCAGTGCAACCACCCAGTGAGTGGCAACACAAATGGTGTGTATTAAGCCTCGTACACACGGTTGGACGGTTGTATACAACAGGTTGTACTTACGACCGTCGTATATGTAATCGTTCGTTCATATGCGCGATTAGAACAGTCAAACATACGACGGTCGTACAAGGGAGTTGTATGAGCAGACTAGAAAACTTGGTCGTATCAACAAGCGGTCATACGACCGTTGTATCGCGTGTACAGAGCAGTTAGTACAACAAGTTATATTGTGCTAAACACGCATGCTCAGAAGTCAGGAACGGCCGAATGCTAATTACACGCACCTGAACGCTCTTCTGTGGTCGTACGATCATGTAGTGCAGTCAGTATGCTAGATACAACAGCCAACATACGATTTGTCGTCCCATGTGTACGAGGCTTTAGTCTCATATGTATTGTGCTCATCCCAGATATTTGAGTGTACAAAAGGCAGTGGGGTTGATTTACTAAAGGCAAAGAGACTGTGCACCTTGCAAAGTGTAGTTGCACTCTACAAGTGCAGTTGCTCCAAAGCTTAGTAAATGAGCAGAAACTTTGCTGACTTACACCATCCAATCACGTGCAAGCAAAAATGCATTTTTTTTATTTTCCTTGCATGTGATTGGGTATTCTTTGCAAAGTGAACCTTCCTCTCATTTACTAAGCTCTGGAGCAATTGCACTTGCAGAGTGCAACTGCACTTTGCAAGGTGCACAGTCTATTTAGCTTTAGTAAATCAACCCCATTGGGTCAGGGTAAGAGTAACTTGTATGTCTGCGATAGTGGATGCAAATATTTCCCCTTTTTCCCATATTGGCGCAGTTTGAGGACACTCCCAAAACAGGTGAAGAAATGAGACTGCTGTGTCGCAGCCTCTGAAGCATTGCGGGGACGATTGAGTGTATTTTAGTAGGAGTTTAGTAGGAGTTTAAGGCTCGATTCACATCAATGCATTTTGCTTTTCAGTGTTTTTTCAGAGTTTTTTGCTGTGCTTTCTGTGTTTTTTTTACTGCGTTTACGATGCGTTTTTACCATGATTTTGCCGCAATTTGTGTTTTTAAATCTGCCTAGCAACAAGATCCCCCCCCCAAACAAAAACGCAAAACGGAAATTGCGGCAAAATTGAGGTAAAAACGCCTCAAAAATGCAGCACTTGCATTTTTCTTGCATGCCCATTGAAGTCTATTACATGCAAAATGCTGCATTTTGTAGGAAAATAGTCCCCGACCCTTTCCAAAAACGCAGAGGCATTGATTTGAATGTGTTCCATAGGAACCCATGTTTAAAAAATTCCCTGCGTTTCTGCAAAATGCATAAAAAAAACACATTAGTGTGAATGGAGCATAAGACCCCTTTCACACTTAGGCACTTTACAGGTGCTATTTAGCTCAAAAATCCCTCCCCATCCAGCCGGAGTGCTTTCACACTGGGGCGGTGCGCTTGCAGGACATGCGGTGAGCGGTAATATACCCTCCCTTACCGCCCCTGCCCATTGAAAACAATGCGGCAGCTCTTCCGAAGCGACTGCACACCGCCGCAGAAGCACGGAGCGCCAGCACATTGAACCACGTTTTAACCCCTTATTAAAAACGCACCGCTCCCGCTGCCATAACGCCACTATAACAGCGGCAAATCCCCGCTGAAACTAGCGGGGATTTACTGCTACCGCCCCCAGTGTGAAAGTGGCTTTAGGCTCCATTCACACTAATGCATTTTGCTTTTCAGCGTTTTTTCACTGTTTTTTGGCTGTGCTTTCTGCATTTTCTACCGCATTTTTGATGCGGTTTTACTGGGTTTTTTGCCGCGATTTGCGATTTTTCATTTTTTTTTTTTATAATTTTTATTTTTCTGGGAAAATTTTGTTGCTAGGCAGATTAAAAAACATGCAAATTGCAGCAAAATCGTGGTAAAAACGCATATAAACCACAGCACATTTTTCTTGCATTCCCATTAAAGTCTATTACATGCAAAATGTTGAACTTTGCGGGAAAAAAGTCCCCGACCCTTTCAAAAAATGCAGAGGCACAAAAACGCATTGATGTGAACATATTCCATAGGAGCCCATGTTAAAAAAATTCCCTGCATTTCTGCAAAATACAAAATGCATCAAAAAATGCATTAGTGTGAATCGAGCCAACGTGTTTGTAGTTTTATGGCTGTTTCTCTGATATTCAATGATCTAGTGCATTTTTTTAAGATTATCTATACACTCTGTCCAATTAAGGCTGGATTTACACCTATGCATTTTTAGTGCTTTTTGCATTTTGCAGATTTCCACTACAGTCCATTTAACATGGTTTCCTATGGAAGACATTCTGTAGTGCAAATCTGCAAAATAAGTCCTTTTCCTCTAGGGTTTTTCCAGCAGATAGTTTTGTACAGGGTATGGTTTGATGAATCCGTTATCCTATAGTTAGAGGTGAAAAAATGTTTGATCTGTAGATAACAGAATATTTCATTATTCAGGATTTGTAATGTGTATTGCAATGTCCGGAATGTCATGTAGTGCGTTTATACCGCGATTTTGCAGTTTTTAGTCTGCCCAACAACAAATTTGCTAAAAAAAGAAGGGGTTACAAGGCTGGATTCACACCTAGACATTGTTAGTGCTTTTTGCATTTTGCAGATTTGCACTACAGAACGTGTTCCATAGGAAACCATGTTAAATGGACTGCAGTGCAAATCTGCAAAATGCAAAAAGCACTAAAAATGCATAGGTGTGAATCCAGCCAAAAAAACACAAAAAGCACCGCAGAAACGCTCAAAAGCAAACTGCATAGGTGTGAATGGAGCTTTTATGAGTCTTTAAATCCTAGAAGACCCTTGTGTAGCTGCACATTCTGCACAAATAGTCTTCACCCTGGTGGCCTCTTCCCCATATACAAAGTGCACTGATTAGGAACTATCCTTAGGCTACAAAGGATACCTT
>BLSH010176082.1:1530699-1548908 GCA_018402905.1 Glandirana rugosa
TATATATATATATATATATTATATATATATATATATATATATATATATATATATATATATATATATATATATATATATATATTTTAATAATAATATCTAATTTACCCCCCATTCTGCGGCTCTGAAATCGCATGATTTCAAAGTTGCATGTCAGCGTAACTTGGAAGGCATCTGTGTGGCTTCATGCTCAGATGTCTATGCAAGTCCCACGCAAAATCTCCAAAAGTAGCGCAGGAACTTCTTTTTCAAATTTTGGTGCAGCACCTCAAAGTCGGTTTTGCACCAATTTGAACAGAGAGGTTGTTTGCAAAAGGCTTTGACTTGTAACACCATTTTACCTGTCAAATCGCATGACAAGTCGCTCCAGTGTGAACAGAGGCTTGCACTGATGCATTTAAAATGATTTTGTAAAGGGTAGTTTTATTTTTATTTTTTTTTTAATAATAAACCTGTTAGAATTACCTGCTTACCTGTGTAATGGTTTTGCACAGAGCAGCCCCTTTCCTCCTCTTTGAGTCTCCGTCGTCACTCCTGCTCTTCTTCTCGGTGTGCCACCATAGGAAGCCGGGTTCTATTGTGGCACACCTACGGGATGGAACCTGAGACACGCTGTCTGTGTTCATAGACACCGACATCGCAGCTCACCCCTGCTCTTTTGTTGCAAAATTTGATTGACAGCAGCAGGGACCAATGGCTCCTGCTGTTGTCTATCTGGCCTGTGAGGAGGGAGAGAGCAGAGAGGGCTGCTGCTCTTGTGCACATCGCTAGATTGGGCTTGGGTAAGTAAAAAAGGGAGGGGGGGGGTGGAGGGGGAGCTGCACACTGAAGGGTTATTTAAAAAAAAATGTCATACTTCCTCTGTGCAGCAGTTTTGCACAGTGTGACCCCAATCCTCCTCTTCTGGGGTCCCTCAGCAGTGCTCCTGGCTCCTCCCTGCATCGAGTGTTCTGACGAAGAAGAGTTCTCCCACGGGGCACCCGTGTGGGCACGCTCCTGTGTCCTGCTGCTGCATCCATTGACACAGACAGCAGGACTCGGCCCCGCATCTTTGGATTTGATTGACCGCAGCGGGAGGCAATGGCTGCGTTTGCTATCAATCTATCCAATCGGGACAGAGGCACCGGCTGGAGCGGGTGTGCTCATCCCCAGTGCTGGAGAGACCGGGTTCAGTTAAGTCAACTGAGGGGCTCTGGGGGACTGGTGCACTACAGGAGGTTTTTCAACCCCTTTAATGTAGAGAATGCATTAGGGGGAAAAAAAAAGAACGTCTACCTTTTTTAGACCCACTTTAAGCGTGCGCCTGTTTCCATCTTTCTCTTTTTTTTTTCTTTTTTTTTTTAGTGCATTGGGTGGCCTAAAGAGGTCAATGGCAGCACATCAAAACACATATTTAGGTGCCTTGCTCAGTTGTTAACCGTATCTGCTCCAAAATTTAAAGTCAAAAACGTTGAAATTGCACATCAAATGTCTTGTCAGTGCTCAAAACATATGCATGTTGATGCACTACAAAAATACTACAAAAAATGCTCCTCAGCAGGTATATACATCTAAATGGACCCTTTTAAGGAAAATGCGTGTGTTAGTGCAGGGATCTCAAAGCTACAGCCCGTGGTGATAATCTGACCCGCTGCTAGGGTCGCTGGTGTATCTTCAATGTGCATTAATTGAGGATTGGGCTCAGCACAGGCTGCCTATGGTCTCCACTTCTGATGTAAGGGGGGATCTGATGCAGACCTCGATGTATAGGAGGACCCTGATGGGGAATTTTTTTCCAGCCCACAATTATTTTGTAAAATATACAAAGTGGCCATTGCACTTAAAGGTTTGGAGATATGTTCTGTTCTATATGTGTATACATCGCTATCTCGCTCATACAACTGTTGGGTAGCCTGTGGCTTGTTGGCTATTGTTTAATGTCAAGGATAATGCTAACATTTGTATCTTCACAACAGCTTAAGGCTGATTATACATAACCTTAGTTACTGTATTCACCTCTGTAATGCTGTAGTTGGTTTACATAAATCCAGTAGTCATTTAGTTTAATTCTTCAATTATGACACATCACAGGTCTAAATAGGCAGATTAATGATGCTGCTCCACTTTTCCACTGAGTCATAGCTGTAGCTGTGTCAGGATTTGCATATAACTTTACCTGCTGATTGCTCTTGGTTTCTTTTTTGTGACTTAGGGTTTTGCTAAGGGTTTCTTCTGCTCCATATATTTCTCCTATGTCTTTGACTTGCCCAGGTTTGTGGCAGATTTACTTTAACCACTTCAGCCCCGGAAGGATTTCCCCCCTTTAGGACCAGAGCCCTTGAGCGTCCTTTTTTTTCCCACAAACAGAGTTTTCTTTTGGTGGTATTTGATCATCGCTGCATCATTTCTGATCGCCGCTATAAACAAAAGAAGAGCGACAATTTTGCAATAAAACCCAGATTTCTTACTTTTTGCTAAAATACAAATACAAAAAAACATTTTTTTTCACCGTTTTGGCCGATTTATATTCTTCCTAATATTTGCGATAAAAAAAATCGCAAATGGCGTTTATTGATTGGTTTGCGCAAAAGTGGCTGCGTTTATGGATGATGAGAATTCATTTTTGGGGTTTTTATTTTTTATTAGTAATGGCGGCGATCTGCGATTTTTAGCGGTACTGCGATATTGGGGCGGCCATTTTGACGCTTTTTTTGGGACCATTGGCATTTATACAGCGATCAGTGCTATAAAAATGCACTGATTACTGTGTAAATGTCACTGGCAGTGAAGGGGTTAACCTGCGGGGGCGCTCTAAGGGTTAACTGTGTTCTCTGGGCGTGTTGTAACTGTATCGGGACTGCCCTAGCAGGGGAAGGGAAGCGATCACAGCTTCCGTGTAAAGGAAGGCTGTGATCACAGCCCTTCCCCCTCACACAGAACGGAGGTCCGTGTTTACTTACACGGACCTCCGTTCTTTCACTCCGGGGGGGGCCATCGCGGGTAGCCGGCGGCAATCGAAGCCGCCGCACCCGCTCCCTGGCCCTCCCCGAACACAGTGGGCGCGCTCACAGTGCGCGATCTCGCAGCTGCCGTCAGATGATGGCGATTTGCGATATCGAACCACTCTGTCGCCGTCAACCTGCGGTTGGCGGTCGGCAAGTGGTTAAAGTGACCTAGTGAATGTGGGCAGCTGCCATATTCTTCTTTTGGAAGGTTGTCTTTAAAAGACAGGTAAACCCATCGATTCAACAGTTTCAAAAAAGTTACATTCCCAGCATACCGGAAAGGCTAACTGTCACATTGGTTGTGCTCTCAACAAAACTATCAAACCATCCAATGGCTGGTGTCATAACTGATCACGTGTGCAGATTCATGGCAGTTGAAGATCAGAGACCAAGATGGGAGTTTCCTTGGCTGAAAACGATAGGAGGGTTTACTTTCACTTTAAGGCTACTTTCACACTGAGGTGCTTTACAGGCGCTATTTGGCTTAAAATGGCGTCTGTAAAGCACCTCAAAAGTCCAGCCCAAGCCACCCCAATGTGAAGGCCTGAGTGCTTTCATACTGGGGCGGTACGCTTGCAGGACTTTACAAAAAGTCCTGAAAGCCGTATCTTTGGTGCGGTGATATACCGCTACTCCACCGCCCCTGCCCATTGAAAACAATGGGCAGCGCTTCCCGAGCACCGGCACTTTTAACCCCATTTTTAACCCCTTGTGGGGGGTTAAAAGCACCACGCACCCGCCTGGATAGCGGCACCGTAGTGCCACTATAACAGCGGTAAATCCCCGCTGACACTAGCGGGGATTTACCGCTACCGTTCGCCCACCCCAGTGGGAAAGTACCCTTAATGTGGATAGAAATTTGGAAGTAGCTACTGGTCATCCTCCAGGGCTGTGATCTTAATCCTTCCCTACCCAATGGGCCACTGAGCACAAGCATGCAGCTATTGAAAGCTTAAGGCTGAGTTCACACACATGCGGCTGCGGTTTGCAGTCTGGAGTCCAGTGCGTTTACTGGTAATGGTGGCGATTTTATTTATTTTTTTTTACTGCAATTTTGCGACGGACAGATCGTACATTTTTGACACTTTATTGGGACATATGACACTTATACAGCGATCAAAGCTAAAAATAGCTACCGATTACTGTGTAAATGTCACTGCCAGGGAAGGGGTTAACACTAAGGGGGCGATCAAAGAGTTGAATATGTTCCATCATTGGGTTCTAACTGTGTGGGGGCTGGGCTGGTAGGGACATAACAGATCTCACTGATCCCGATGACAGGGGTCAGATCTGTTATGTCCCCTGACAGAACGGGAAACTGCCGTGTTTACATTGGTGGTTTCATGTTCTGCCTCTGTATTAAGCGATCGCGGGTCGCCGGCGGACATAGAGTCCGCCCGACCCACAGGCATGCTCACACAGCGTGCGGCGGGCGCAAGAGCGCACCGCCAGCAGCTGTGAGGGCGCGTGGGGAGCGTGCCAAGGGGATGGACATCCAACCAGCAATTCAGGTCCGTGCTGTAGCCGTCTTTTGGCTATAGCATGGATCTGTAGTGGATATGGTTGTATATAAAATGCACTATTTTTCAAAAAGCCCCCCCCCCCACCCCCCCCCTGAGCTATACCTTTCATCCAAATTTTAAATTGCTGCACTTGTAAGAAATGTTAAAAGCCAGTATAAGGGAATAGTGGTGGTGAAAAAAAGCATGATGTAGAGATCATTTGCACTTTTTATGTTGCTGTTGTTGGAACTGGAACCCGCACCAGAGTCTGTACCTTCAGGACAAGTGGCAGTGCTGTATATTCCCACAGGTTCATTTGAAGAATGAGCTCATGAATAGTACCTATTGGGTATGTAGTATATAGTGTATATCTGCCAGGAGAGTTTCCACAAGCCTACACCCTTCTAAGTAATGTAATTTAGGTAGTGATTTTTTTTGTAGACTTTTTTTTTTTTTCCCTAAGTTTAACCAGAGATGCATTCATAGGACATCCAAGCCCATCTCTAAAATATTTACATACAAATTCACCAAAAATGGTACAGGAACTACATTTTCAAATCGATGCGGCACTGAAAAGCCATCGTCGCACCTATTTGAAGAGTGCCATTGTCCACAATAGGGTGCGACTTGTTATGCGATGTGACCTGTCAAGTCGCTCCAATGGGAACAAGGGCTTAACAATAAAATACTCAGACAGGGTATGGAGCAGCTGTGTAAAGTAACCAATTGGCTTCTAGCTTCAGCTTGTTCAGTTAATCTTTGAACATGAAAGCTCGAAGATAATTGGTTGCCATTCGCAGGTGCTCCAGATTTTGACTTTTCCAGTCTTAAGACTGGTACACACAGATTTATTTTATTTTTTTTCCTCAACCTGCTGAACTAACTTACCGTAATTTCAGTACCTGTATACCCAGTTTAAAAGTTGAACTAAATTAACTAGTGACAAACTGTGAGCAGACAGCAGGAGAGACAAGCAATGTCTGTTCTGCAATAACGCTTACCTGGCTATTGCCTGGACAGTTGCCAGTGAGGGATTTGACTGCTGCATTACTGGAATGTAGAGGTTAGTACAGTAAAACCTTGGATTGTGGGCATAATTCCTTCCGGAAACATGCTTGTAATCCAAAGCACTCGTATATCAAAGCGAATTTCCCCATAAGAAATAATGGAAACTCAGAGGATTCGTTTCACAACCATTTTTTCATAAGTCCTTCCGTTTATAGTCCATATAAGTTGACAACCACTTTAATGAAACTCACATGGTTTATAATTTAACCTCCTTGGCGGTATTCCCCAGTGTGGCTCGGGGTGGAATTTCAGTACCATTAGCGGTAACCCCGAGCCACACTCGGGATTGCATCGCTGGATCCAGGCAATGTTACTCACCTTGTCCCCTGGATCCAGCGATGTCCCCCTGCGGTGTCAGCGTGTCTGTCCTCCGCCCGATGCCTCTGTGTGCCGGGCTCCGTTCCCTGCAAGCGTCGCGTCACACGGGGGCTGAGCCCGGGGGCAAATTCAAAAAATGAAACGCACACAGCACATACAGTACACTGTAATCTGTAAGATTACATTACTGTATGAAATCATTTCACATCCCCTTTGTCCCTTGTGGTTTGCCCAGTGCCCTGCATGCACTTTTATATATTTGTCATTTTTTTTTCTGCCTGGAAACTTGAGAATGTCCATAGCAACCAAAAAGCGTCCTTTTGCGTCAAAAGTGTTTTTTGATCAGCTAGAAAACAGCGATAGTAAATAAGAATCATTTGCAGAATTGAGTGATACTGATTTTTGGGGAAATTTATCATCAGAAACTGAAAGTGACGACAGCGTCAATTCTGCAACTGAGCAAATTTCAGTGTTTTTGGTTTGATTACATTATTGAATAAATGTTATTACTATTACGTTATTATTTTTGATAATTATTTATAGTTATTTATTATATTATAATTTATGATTTCTTGTTTCAAACTTTTTAATACCCGGGATGTCTACTAGACTCTTGTTTGGACAGATTTAAGTGAGTTATTCCTAAGAATTACAGGCCTACAATATAAAACGCCAAATTTCCATGCAAATAATCGTACCGCTTTCAGCACCAAAAATCTGACATGATCATACCGCCAGGGAGGTTAAGAGGCCCAGCCCACTGAAGTGTCAAGGATTAAGGGCCCTTTCACACGAGCGGATGGTTCGGTTCCGCCTGTCAGTTTTTCAGGCAGACCCGAACGGACACTCAATTGTCGTCCTATGGAGCGACGGATGTCAGTGGTGACATGTCCGTTGACATCCAATCCATTCCGATCCGCCAAAAACGGACAGATGGAAACCCTATTTTCCATCCGTCTGGCGGATGGGATCGGATGAACACGGACAGGCGCTCCATGTTCATCCGATCCACCATAGAGGAGAATGAAGCTGTGACATGTCCATCTCTGCACAGACCTGTCATCCGCCGCCTCAGCGGGGATAAACGGACGGATCCCCGCTGAGCAGCGGAGCCCTTCAAAACTCCGCCCCTGTAAAAGAGCCCTTTAAGCTTTTGCTTATTTGTTTCAAATGCCCGTGAGTGCCCTGACCTTCATGGCTATTTGCTATTTAATATACTATATAAAGTCAAATGAAACTTTTCTTGGCCATTTCTTATTCTGCATGTTGTACCTGGAATGAGTGTGCAAATAAGGATGTCTGACTTTACAGCCTAGCAGATTTATTCCAGGTCAAGGACTTAAAGCAGTTGTAACTTTTTTTTCCAAATTAATAAACCTACTACCACTTCTGCGCAACTTTGCTAGGCGTTATAACGCGACTTGCGTGACTCCATGCCAGGTGACTTCCTGTGGCCAATCAGAGAAGGGAGGGAGGGGGTTGCCTTGGTAAATTCTTTTTTCTTTTTCCGGAAGTCGCTTCAATATAGATGGGGATCCGGCTTGGAGGCGACTTCCATTGAATTCTATGGGCACAAGTCAGATAGAAGTCGCCTTGAAGTAGTACAGGAATCTCTTCTGAAGTCGGAGCGACTTCAATACTGTACATTAAGACTGCTCCCATTCATTTAAATTGGATTTCTGATGTCAAGCGACTTGGGGCGACACAAGTCGGAGCACAAGTCGTCCCTGCGTAAACCGGCCCTTGTGTTCTATTGTGGTTGATTAATAATTCTTTGGTTCGATTCAATGTGCCAATAATACAATTCAAATATATATGGTGTGTAATCCTAAGGTGTGTGTTTTTTTTAAATCTCCAAAAGAGTGCAGTATAAAAACGTGTTTTACAAATGACCCTACTAGGTACTGAATTCTGGATTACCAGTGCTGTAATCCGGGATGCAGTACTCAGTAGGGCTTGCTCCGGAGCAGGGCTGTGTGCATCCATAGACACAGCATGTCTCTGCCCTGTCCCCTGCTCTCACATGATTTGATTAACAGCAGGAGGCAATTGCTCTTATTCTTGCTTCTGTGTCCTGCAAATGCAGGGAAGGGGAGATAGCTGCTACAGTTGGGCACAGTGCTGGATCGAATGGGGGCTCAGGTAAGTATTTAAGGGGGCGAGGGGTGATACTGCTACTGGGACTTTTTTTTACTTTAATGTAGGGAATGCATTAAGGTAAAACACATGGCATGGCTTTAGAACCACTTTACACCTTTTTGAGCCCAGCTGGTCAGTGTATTATCAACTAGCATGTTCAAAAGGAGGTTGTCAATGGCATCCCTCATGTCTATCATAAAAGATTTGCTTTGCTTTTGCTTTTGTTTGGACACAGGTGGGTGAAATCTGGTTGGTTGCTGCATAGACTTGTTTTATGTTTTGGATAGAATAGGGAAGAGTTGATATCCCTGTTGGGTATTTGTTTTTGTCTATGCCCCTGCTGTGGAGATTAACATAATTTATCTGTCCTGATTACCACTATCACTTGGATAGAAAGTGATTGGAAATCCCAAAATTTACATTTGTAATTGGAACACAAAGTGATGGGATGTCTACCAATGGGAACATTTGGTCCAATGACAGCTAGGTGTGTGTCTACTCTGTGTCTCCAGGACAAGAAGTGAAGGGAGTATAATGTAAATCAAAAATACTATATAGGTGATATTCTACTCCCTTTTTTATATAAAGATTAATTTACCTTATGCATATATACAAAATAGTTATTGCTAAACTTTTTGTTTTTTATGTTCAGATAACCTGTAATATTCCTGTATATTCTTAAAAAATATAGAATAAAAAAAGGAAGAGAAATCTCTCCAATGGGACACATAGGCACCCCATAGATGAAGGGTGCCCAACCTTTTGAAGAGCGAGAGCCACTTAAGCGACTTTGTAATTGGACATGGGCCACAATGAGTGGAGCGGGCACATGACAGGGCAGTGTCCACTCTGCATATGCAGAGCAGACATGGACACTGACCACTCTACTCTACTCTATGGGCCCTTCGATTTGATCCGCCCAGACAGAAGGGGACGGATCCCCTTCTTTTTTTTTTTTTTTTTTTTTACTTTATCGTATTGGAGGTAGGGTAGGCAGGTGTAAACAGACATAAGTCCATTTACATCTACCGCTCCATAGAGGTGAATGGTGGGTCCGATTGGGTCAGACCCATCATGTGAAAAGGGCCTAAGGCTGCTTTCAAACTGATGTGCTGCAGTTTAGCTGCACTTTGTCATAGACTTCTATTATACCTTGCAGGTGTAGCGCAATTTCTGAAAGCGCATCAAACCTGCAGGTTATAACAGAAGACCGTGCAGGTAACCTGCAGATGCACTGCGCTGCAGAACAGATATGCCTATATACACTGATTCTAGTAATAAACTTACATTTTAATAACAGTCTTCCATTCAGGTATCACCGGCTGTTGCTGTCGCAGGAGGCAGAGTGCATTTGGTATCACTCCTTTGACAGGAGCCAAAGCTATACAAGAAGCATCGGCTTATGCGGCTCTGCGCTACAGCTGCTTGCTTCCTCTACCGCAGGCTTCATTCACAACACTGATACTTTGTGATTGTAGGTTGGCAACCTGCAATCTGGGCGTGTCAACCCACCATTCCAGAGCCGTCGTGGGCCACATTAAAGGGCTGCGCTGGTTGGGCACCCCCTTTTTTTTTTTTTTTTTTCCTCTTCAATCAATGAGTTGAACACACTCGTTTAGTTCCCCCCCATGCACACATTCGAGGTGAATGAGGGAATCCTCTCTGCTGAGCCTTTGTTTTCTGACAGCGGTGAGACTTCCCCTGCTGCCTGAATACATTGATCAGCGCCACCTGAAAGTGGAAATTTTCCAGCAGGGCTGTTGTACGGTAGTTGATTGTAGATCGACATCTATACAATCACCCTGCCCCAAACATGGATCAAAATTCAGTCAATCCCCGCTAAACCAGTTTCTATCTATGTATGGCCAGCTTTGGTTTTAGAAATTCCTTGTTCTAACACTCTGTCCTTAGTTTGTTTAGCACTATAAAAACTAGTAATAGCGTGTGATGCTCTGTGATGATGTGAATGCAACGTAAGCCAGAAGTGT
Source organism: Glandirana rugosa (assembly GCA_018402905.1). Lineage (NCBI taxonomy): Eukaryota > Metazoa > Chordata > Amphibia > Anura > Ranidae > Glandirana > Glandirana rugosa. The sequence goes on from BLSH010176082.1 coordinate 1,540,696, forward strand.
AAAGCCTCGTACACACGGGACGACGATCGTATACAACAGGTCGTACTAACGACTGTTGTATGCGATATCAATCGTTCGTATGCGCGATTAGAACAGTTGAACATACGACGGTCGTACAAGGGAGTTGTATGAGCAGACCAGAAAACTTGGTCGTACCAACAATCGCTCATACGACTGTTGTATCGTGTGTACAGAGCAGTTGGTACAACAAGTTGTATTGTGCAAAACCCGCATGCTCAGAAGTCAGGAACAGCCGGATGCTAATTACATGCACCTGAACGTTCTTCTGTGCTCGTACGATCGTGTAGTGCAGTCAGTATGCAAGTTACATTATGCAACATACGATTTGCTGCGATCGTATGTACGATCGTCGTCCCGTGTGTACAAGGCTTAACTAGTCACCACTGTGAGGATTGGACAATTTGTGCAGTTTAGGTGAGGGCAGTGGGAGATGTTCTGCAATCTGCAGACATTTCCAGCACTGAGCTATCAAATGGAGGATAATCGTTATTGAACAAGATTGTCTGTCTGTCTGTCTGTCTGTCTGTCTATCTGTCTGTCTGTCTGTCTAATTTCCCACCATGGATCCTCATCTGGCAGTGCCACGAGTCTCCTTGTCCAGCTGGAATATTGTGTGTGTGTGTGTGTGTGTTTATATTTTTTTTTTTCTCGTTCAATTACTACTGGTTTGGAATGAAGTTGAAAAGTATTTGATTATTATCTGGACCGTCATCTAAACCTGCTTGAGGGGATTGGAACCTCCATTATTGCTCCTATGCTATTCCTCATTTAAGGAATGTTTTAATATATCAAGAAATTCAGGAACCAGAGTTTAGGCACTTGGACCCTAGATAGCAGCTGGCTGTGCATGCATAGTTTGCCCGCTCTGTGATCGCTTTTGCTGACAAAGTTGGAAGGGTAAGGGGGGAGGTCATTCAGGTAATAGTTTGTCTTAAGGGGGAGGCAAGGAATAATCACCTTTGGACAATCTCTTCTATTGATCTATTAATCCCCTGAGCAGGCACACCCAGAGACTTTAGAAGGAGGCTTGTATACATAAGACTAGGTCACTTCATACATAAGACTAGGTCAAGCAAACCATCATTTGACTGTGGGCACCATAAAGTGACTTGTCGCTAGAATAAAAGCATGGAAAAAAAAGAATTATTCCTATTCTGTCACCCACACTGAAGAAGTTTGCTCCCATGCAGAGCTAAGGCATTCAAAATTTCTTCAACATTCAGCACAATTCTGGAAGTGTTGAGTTCTGTGGTTCCAACCACCAACGCTTATATCATAGTAATGATGCAGGGGCAGACGGATGGGACCAGGCATATGACACCCCTGGAAGTGCCAGATCATGAAGTTGTCATAGCCATTCAGGAGAGTAAAGATTTGTCATCAGGAGATAAAGGTTTAACCTGCACCACATTATATTTTTTTATTTTATTTTTTCAAGGTTCAATTCTAGCACCCAAGTAGATATTAGGGCCTTGCCTAAACTGGCCGTATATTGATATGTTTGTTTGCATGGGAATTCAGAAAAATCGTTCCTCGTAGCCTTGATAGCATTATTATGAATTTAAATACATTTCATATGAAAGCTCTAAGGGCCAGTTCACACAACGTGCAATCCAGTGCGTTGTTTTTTTTTTTTTTTTTCTGCATCAAAATCGCATGGAAAGGTAGGTTATTTGGTTTCCAATGGCATAGTTCACACCAGTACACTCAGTTCCAGGGCTTTCCAGTTCCAGAAAACAAAACATGCTTCATTTGTCCTGCGCTGGACTGTAAAAACATAAAATCGCTCTGGAATGCATCAAAAACTCAACAAGATGCACCGGACCCCAGTACAGTGGAAAAAAGCATCTGGAAACGCATCGGAACACATTATAAAAGCACTTGCAGAAATGCATCCGGAACGGATCTGCAGTGCATTTTTGTGGTGTGAACAGCCCTAAAAAAAATCATTTGATTGCCTTGCCAGTGTTTTGAATATTATGTGTGATTTTTGGGATGCACATTTTTCATTACAAGAGGTACCGTTTTTTTTTTTTTTTTTTTTTCCTGAATGAAAGCAAGAATTAGACTTTCATTTGAGAACATTTTTTCCCATGTCTCTACTTCAATTTACTTTGTCACTTGGTAAAAAAAAACGTTGTCAATTTGAACCAATTAACTATTAGAATATTGAACAAAAACACTTTCCAAACACATTTTTCCCTGGTGTTTGACCAAGATTACTTTTCAAGGATAACTAAACCCAAGAACAAAAATTCAACATAATTTAACTTCTTGACCTTGGATATGGTGGCTGCATTCGTTTTTTATATATATATATTTTTTTTTTCTTGCGAAGAACATTTCAGCAAATACAGAAAATATTTGATCTAAACAGAAATGCAGTGTCCTTGTCACATCCTGTGAGCTGCACAGACTATCATCTTTCCTAGCTGTCTTTTGTAAACCACCAATTGTACGGCTCCCAAAGTAATGAAGATGAAGCGATACGGACATATTTTTAGTCCATATCAGGAGAGCAGGCATGGGTGATAACCATGACTCCTTCCATAGATCTAGTAGAGAAGTGATGTAGCCACTCACGGACAGAGAGTGTGTTATTTGCAGGATTACCCGGTGAAAATGAAGCAAAAGAAAGCAAATGTAACCACCACATCAAAAACTAGTAAGCTGCAGAATATTGCATGTTTGGTTTTTAACTACTTCACCCGGGAAGGATTTCCCACTGTAGGACCAGAGCATTTTTTGCGATACAGCACTGCGTCTTAACTGACAATTGCGCGGTTGTGCGACATTGTGCCCAAACAAAATTTGCGTCCGTTTTTTCCCCACAAATAGAGCTTTCTTTTGGTGGTATTTGATCACCTCTGCGTCATTTCTGATCGCCGCTATAAACAAAAAGCTTTGATTTTGCAAAAAAAAAAAAAAAAAAAAAAAAACCGCCAATATTTCTTACTATTTACTAAAATACAAATCCTAAAAAAAAAAAAAAAAAAAGTATTCATCGGTTTTGACTGATTTTATATTCTTCCTCATATTTTTGGTAAAAAAAAAAATCACAATCGGCATTTATTGATTGGTTTGTGCAAACGTTGCTGCGTTTACAAACAATGAGAATTCATTTCTGGCGTTGACAGCGCCACACTGCCGCAGTAAAAATGCGGTAGCTGGTCGGGAACCGGTTAAGACTGCTATTGCTACACACAGTTATATTTGACAGAAGCAGCTGGTGCTGATTATCAAGGGAAAATATAAATTTTTTTTTTTTTACCTAATTGACTCTTTTAGGTGATCTGGCAAAAAATGTGTTTTGTTTTTAAGCCCTCATTTGTGGACTGTGTGGTGTCGGCCCCTCCCAGTTGTCTTTTCCAATGCTACTTGAAGAGGAACTGCACTCATAATTTGTAATAACATCTTTGTCATTCTGAAGCTGCCCTCTAACCAATTTGCATATTTTATATATACTGTGATTCTGTACTTGACAAATATGCTGCAGAAATCTCCCTCCACTGAGTCTGGCTGCAATCATTTTAACTGTGGGCAGCTGAAGCTGCTGCCTATTCACTTCCTGGATTTACACAGACACGCAAAGCCAAGCCTCCAGCTCTGCAGCTCTCATTGCCCCTCTGATTTAACCCCCCTCCCTTCCTGGCAAACTCTTATGAGAGTGACTGAGAGAGATGTGCATGATGTCAAATACGGAGGCATTTTTCCAGCCAAGAAATAGGAAGTGTGCTGTATAAGGTATTTACTGGCAGAAAAAAAAAATGTTTTATTATTCAAAGTTGAAACAAGGGTGGAGGATTTAATAGATGGAAAGATGAAAAAATGACTGAAGTTCGGCTTTAACCACTCTTACTTTCATATCTCATAAGGCTAATTATTCTATAGCTCAAGATAACTAGGAGGACTGTTTGCAATAACACAGGATGTGCATAGCTCCCAACTGTCCCTCATTCGAAACAATGTCCTTCTGTCCTTTCCTCCTCCATTTGTCCCTCATTTTGGTCTGTTCTATATAGTGGTTTATAAAATGCACTTTTTACCTTTTTAAAAGGTGTATTTCCCAGTGCTAAACCTTTCATCTAATTTCTAAATTGCTACATTTGTATTTTCCAAAAGCCAATATAAATAGAGTTGAGCGAACCCGAACTGTAAAGTTCAGGTCTGTACCGAACGTTTGGGTGTCCGTGACCCGAACCCGGACATTTGAAAAAAAGTTTCACTGGTTTGCCCTTAGAAGCCATCACAGCCATGCCTACTAATGGCATGGCTGTGATTGGCCAGTGCATCATGTGACCCAGCCTCTGTATAAGCTGGAGTCAAGTAGTGCTGCATGTCACATGCTCTCAGGCTAGTGTAGGGAGAGGATGCTGCCGGCGCTGTGAGGGACTGATTGCAGATATAATATCTCATCCTGCATTACAGAACGATCTGATTTTGGACTAGGTAGAGTCTACTGCTTTGAGGGACAGATTATTGTTCTAAAATCATCCCCTACTCCTATAGGGTCAGGTTCCTGCTGTTGCTGTAAGGGACAGATTATTATTCTAAAATCATTGCCTACTCCTATAGGGTCAGGTTCCTGCTGTTGCTGTAAGGGACAGATTATTGTTTTAAAATCCTCGCCTACTCCTATAGGGTCAGGTTCCTGCTGTTGCTGTAAGGGACAGATTATTGTTCTATAATCATCTCCTAGTTCTAAAGGGAGAGGTTCCTGCTGTTGCTGTAAGGGACAGATTATTCTAAAATCCTCGCCTAGTTCTATATGCCTCAATATTTTGGGGGCTACCCCAATTAGAAAAAAAAAAACAAACGAACAACAAAGTGTTGGCTACCTCCTCCGCCACTTCCACCTACACTGCCACAGTCACAGCCTAGTCAACCTCTAGACTCCTACTCCACATCTACCCCCCTTCCCTTTTTTATTTGATTTTAAGTTTTTCCCTATCCCCATTTTTTTTTTGTAGGGCACTTGTCCTACTCCCCAATTTTACTTCCTTTTGCAGCACTCTAGCACTTGCCAGGACTTTTTTACAGCCATTTTTGTGCCGAAAAGTTCGGGTCCCCATTGACTTCAATGGGGTCCGGGGTCAAGTTCGGTACCGAACCCGAACATCCGGGTGTCCGCTCAACTCTAAATATAAAGCAAAAGTAGTGGTAAAAAAGTACTTGTGGGTTTAACCAAACAGTTTTTTTCATGCGTCTCTCCTTTAAGGGGGTGTGTCCTATGTCTACATACTTTTGCTAATAGGTGTCCCTCATTCCCATCTCAGAATATTGGGGTATGGAAGAATGCAGAGGACACAGGACAGCTCTGAATTTTCTGGCGTGATCAACTTCCTTCTTTTTTTTTTTTTTTTTTTTTTTTCCCCACTTGTCAAAATCGATATCGTAAAATGCTGCCAATGGTATAATAAAGAGAACAAAGGGGACCAAATAAAAAGTTCATTGTTAGGCTTTACATACACTTTATTGGAGCCTTTCTCAACCCTTTACTCCCAAGGAACTATTGAAATAATTTTCAGGTTCTAGGGGAACCCCTGTTCAAAAAGAAAATTGTGGTGTCCTCTAATATTTGTAGACCCTGTAGAAATGATCCCTTGCATTGGATGTCCGTAAAAGAGGGGATAACCCACCACTGATCACTGCTCAAGAAACCATTAGCAACTTCAGGAGGAACCCTGGTTGAGAAACATTGATTTAATGCACATATGGTGTGAAAAGGATTGATTTCATACAAATGTAGTTGGAAGAGGGTTATTCGGGAAGTTATCTGGCTGTTTGAGGACTATGCTCTGGATGCTCACTGTTAATTAGAACTAAACCTAGATAAATAGAAATAGAGCAGTTGCTTTCTGATCTATTTTAAAGGTGTAAGATCTTGGCATACCTACCAAATCACTGACCTGGAACCAGCATTCAGGACAATTTACACTTGATCAGCTGCATACTAGTTTCAGGTCAGTGACTCGCTGGGTTGTAAACAAGAATCAATATTACAGCCTCCAAACTCAAACCCATTAACAATGGCATCTCTCATTTTTCTGTTTTTACAAGTTTGAAGATTAGTTGGTTGTATATTTGTAGTGGTTCTCCCCCTCAACACAATTCATTAAAACCAATTTTAAGCTTTTGACAATACTCAACAAATTGTCTTCCCGTACAGAAAAAATATTTTTATTAAATGCATAACTATTTTTCGTCAGACTTTTCCGGGTATAATTGATGTATAGTGGGCTATAGGCCAGCTCTTGGCTTCTTCTGTGTCTTGGCTACTCTGGAAGCACAATGTCTCTGCCACAGTTTTCAATTCTTTCTGACGACCTGCACCCCTTTGAATCTGGAATTGTAGAAACCCCTGTAATGGCCATGGCAAGTGTGCCCCCAGGAACTGCATGGCTGGCATGAAGGCTAGGTTCACACTTGAGTTTGCATAATCATGCATTTTTGACATGTTGTTGTTGAAGTCAATGGGACCTAAAATGCACATTGTTTGCAATAAAAAAGGCACCTGTACTTTCTCCAAGGAGCATGAAAGAGAAAGAAATGCACAGGTATGAACAGGCCTGATAAATAACAGGCGCACTCTTGTCGTGTGTCAGCCAACAAATGTAAATGGTGTCAATGGGGGGGAATTGATTTACTAAAGAAAAATAGAATTTCCCTAGTGAATGTGGGTACCAAATTCTGTGCAAGGAAAAAGGAAAAAAAAACATATGTTTGATTTACACATGTTTTGAGTGATGGAAGTCAACAGAGCTTCACCTAAATCGCTAAATTAAGACCACTTTTACACTGGCAGTTTTCAGGCATTTTATTGCTAGAACTAGCGCCTGAAAACAGCCTCCCATTCACTTCAATTAGTGGTTTCACACTGGGGCGGTGCGCTTGTGGGACGGTAAAAAAAGTCCTGTATGCAGCATCTTTGGGGTGGGTTGGGTGCGCTGTATATAGCATTGAAATTAATTGGCAGTGCTTCCAAAGCGTCTGAAAAGCACATCGGAAGTGCCACAAAATGGGTATTTTTTTTTTTTTTGTGGGGTTTTTTTTTATTTATTTTTTTTTTTTTTAAGGTCCCATTGTCACGTAAACTTAAAGCTGGCCCACTAGCACCTGAAAAACCGGGGCTTTAGCCCTCAGTGTGAAAGGGGACAAAGGATCATTCCCTTATAGCTATTACAGGTACTTGTATAGTGCCATCAATTTTACGCGCCGCTTTACCTATATATTGTACGTATAGGCACATCAGTCCCTACCCTCAAGGAGCTTACAATCTAGGGTCCTTAACTCGCATACATCACATACTAGGGCCAATTTAGAAAGGAGCCAATTAACCTACCAGCAGGGGCATTGCTAGGTCTCCAAAAGATCTTGGGCTAGAGCCCATAGCGGCGAAGTAAAAGTTATATGCTTGAGTAGATGGATGGATAGATAGTATACGTATGTGTGTATGTGTATATGTGTGTATATATATATATATATATATATATATATATATATATATATATATATATATATAAAATTATACTGTTGCGGATCCCCCTTACATCAGGGTCCCCAGAGATCCTCTGCTTTGAATGCTGGGCAGGGAAGGAGTCCTGGCTGTGACGACACTAGGCAACTCTAACAACCAGTGACCAGGTGTAGGCGAGGGCGGCACCGGAGCCAGCACTACAGCAGCTCAGTCTGCCCCTGCCTCCTGCATTCTGGACTGGCACATACCTGCTAATTGCAGAACTGCACCCACTCGGTAAGAGACTCGGGGCTATAGCCCCAATAGCCACCACCTAGCAACTCCCCTGCCTACCAGCATGTCTTTGCAATGTGGAAGGAAACAAGAGTACATGGGAGGAATTGCTCTGGCTGGGATTTGAACCAACGACCTTGTTGTTGCTAGGCTTGTGAACTTCATCAACTTTAAAAAAAAAAAAAATAATAAGTCGATGCTACAAAAACTGTAGCTGCTGACGTTTAAAACAAATCAGATGCTTCCTAATAAATCCAAGCCAGCTTGCCCCTGCACATGCACAAGATCGCACAAAACAGGGAGGCTGGTCGTGCAATCTCATGGAATGTGTGACATGACCCAGGAGGCTGGGGGAGGGACAAGTGATGTCAGCCCAACCTAGGTGAAGATTGAGGAAAGGGGAGCGGGTACCAATAAAAAGTGGCTCCCCCCCCCCCCACTG
>BLSH010176082.1:1558310-1571217 GCA_018402905.1 Glandirana rugosa
TGTGTGTGTGTGTGTGTGTGTGTGTTTGTGGGTTTAACTAATCATTTTTGTTTTTTTGTGTAATTCTCCTTTTTAAGGGGGTGTGGTGGGGGGCTGTCCTTTGCTACACTCTTTTGCTAATAGGTGTCTCTTGTTACCATCTCAAAAAGTTGGGAGGTATGTATAGGCTATAAGCCCTGAGTGGTCCCCTGGACCAATGAAGTCTAAGACTTGTTTGATACTTCCATTTGTCCTAAGAAGTCAACAGGTTTTCTGATGCCATTGGTCAACCTTTTGTAAATTTTTGTTCTGCCAAATCCAAATGTGTGTGTGTGTGTGTGTGTGTGTGTGTGTGTGTGTGTGTGTGTGTGTGTGTGTGTGTGTGTGTGTTTTTTTCTTTACCCTACTTCTCACCTGCACCCCAGGATGGGCAACTACTTGAATCAAGTTTGAGGTTCTGTTCCTTTGAGTTTATTTTCCCATTAACATGACCAGTTATCAGGATGTGAAGGCTAGACTCTTAAGGTAGCCATACATGTGGCAATTTTCAGTCCACTTGAACCACTTCTATCCACTGGAAATTGCAAGTAGTCATTGGAAACAGACATTTACCTCCCACAAGTTTGACCCCTAAAATGTGGTCACGTGTGAAGTCAAAACTGGGCAATACATTGACAGTGTTATAGGTTTGAGAGTTTGAATTGAAAATGGAGGGGAAAAAAACGATATAGTAATATCTTTGCAAAGAATCCCATTTTCCACCAAGTTCGATTTGGGTTAGTTTCGATCCATAGTCAATGGAAACAACCCATTTGCTTTGCAATTTTAACAAGGAATTGAACCCAAAGTTAAATTGCTTTTATCAAATTGCTACATGCATGGCCAGCTTCAGTAATTGCTTAACTAAAGATCACATTGACTAGCTCTTCTTCAAGATTACTGTAAGATTCCAACTGCTTAGAAGCATATTGCCATAAAAAGCAGTGATTCGGGTATGGTTACACTTAGGGTATTTTTTATTTTTTTAAAGTAGTAATTTCATGATTACTGTGGGCAGTCTGAAGATGCTTTAAATATTAAGCTTGGAAACTCATGGTATTTTGGATGTTGTGGGTTTTCTTTTCTTTATTGTTTGGCTCAAATGTCATCTTGGGTTTGATGCAAAGGACTCTGCACTAAAAGGTTGCTGTATATCAACAGAAGGATAGAGTTCTCCTGATGTCTCTCCTTCAGCGCCACCATCTTGTCTGTCATTGGGCTGCGGGCATCCGCCCAATATCTCTCCCCATGTTAAGACAACACCAGATTGCATGAATATGTTTGCAGAGCCAAATATTATCATATTTGGCTCCTCCGATGTGTTATGTGGATATCCCAGGAGGCTCTGGGCAGCTAAGACGTATGCTTCCCTCGCTTAGATGAAAGATGAGGAAGTAGGTTGCCTAAATATAGGGGCGACATTTTTTATTAAATTTTAGAATTTTCCATGATTTGGCATTTTGGCTGATTTGGTTCAATTTAAGCAGACCACTTTTTTTTTTTTTTTTTAGTTTTCAATGGTATTGTACTTCAGTTAAACAATTTGATCTCCAAACTGATATTCTGTAAAGCTAGCCATAGATGTATCGCAATTTGTCTAGTTCCGGATGGAAAATTTTTCCTCAATCAGTGCTGCCCAGCTATAGCTGGTGGTGCTTATGAGTGTATTCTTATGACTGGGAAGCCTCCCCGCTGTCAAAATACAACAGCCTCAAGGGATATCGGGAATTGATTCATTTTTCTTTTATTTTAACCACTAGTTGAAAGAAAATACATTGTGTATGGCCTGCTTAAAGCGATTGTCTACCCAAGTAAAAAAAAAACAAAAAACCTGCAAGGCAAAGGCATATAATGAGCTAGTATGCACCGCATACTAGCTCATTATGAAATACTCACCTTAGAACGAATCTCCCGCAGGGCTGCCCGGTCCCTGCAGACGGAGCGGACATCTTTCCCGTGTGGCTTCTTCCGGGTTCGCGGCTCCGGTGCTGTGAGTCACCAGAGCCGTCCCTCCCACGCGCGTGCTGGAGCCGGCGGTCTTTCCGGCGGTCTTTCCGGCGGTCTTTCCGGCGGTCTTTCCGGCGGTCTTTCCGGCGGTCTTTCCGGCGGTCTTTCCGGCGGTCTTTCCGGCGGTCTTTCCGGCGGTCTTTCCAGCATGGTCCGGTGCTCTGCGCCGGGCTATCAATGCGCATGCACCCTGATGTCAGCGGCTGTATTGTAAGTGGAATGGCTCCTAAACCGTAAAGGTTTAGGAGATCTTCATTTTACCTGCAGGTAAGCCTTATTATAGACTTACCTTGGGCAAAAATCACTATTTGGGTAGGCAACTGCTTTAAGCCAGCCATAGACGGTGCATATTTCTTTCCTGCAACCACGGGTTCAGGAAAGAGATTTACATGGTTCCCCCATCAACACACTGGGCTGACAGGGGAATTCCTTCTGCTGAGCAATGGTCTTCTCCCGGAGAAGACCATGATTATCGCTAGTGGCTATAGCAGCCGCTTGCGATAATCGGAAGCAAATTTAGCAGGCTCGTTGTATCCAAGTTGCTCGATCGATCAACTTGGTACATTCAGTCTGCCCATTAATGGTTCGAATCTTGGCCGGTTCAGCAGTAATGCGAACAGTGTATGGTCGGCCTTCGTAAGGAGACTATTGAGAACAGTGGTAATAAAAGATCTGCCCTTGCTTGCTCACATGGTGTGCTGTCTATGCCCACCCATTGATGTGTGGAACAACTAATTTAAATGTTTTTCTTTCAAAAAATCTATGTGACTTATACGCATTCTGATCTTCTCAAAGGTTGCTCAGACAGGTCCCTTTTTATTGTATGTATGTACAGTATGTATAATATTGACGGTATGTGAGGTGGTAGACAAATGCTATCTGTCACCTCATACGTTCACTTGGATTAGACTGAAGCAGAGTCTGGCCTGGGTTTTCCCAGCCACTGTGGCAGGGCTGGTTCCAGACCAGGTTTTTGGGTCCACTGGAGTCCAGTATAAGGTGTAGTTTAAATGACCAGGAAGAGAGCAAGGGTTGGCTCTGCCCTGGTACTCTGAGAGCGATCAGCCTGAGAGAGCTGACACATGGAGCTTTGTGACTAAAAAATGTTTGCACTAACTTTATTTTATGGGTGTTTGGGAGAAGCCTGACACCGCTTAGAGAGATCCTGAATTATTTTGAGCCTGGATGGCAAATTTTTTATTTTATGTTTTGTTTGTTTTAAAATGCAACCTTTGCCCCAATAAACCTGGCTGCAAGCCAGATTTTAAGAACCTGCTATCTCAACTGCCTTTTTCCCAGAAAAGGTGATCCCCACAAGAGCTAATCCCTCACACGTGGTGGACTCAGCGGGCAGTTTCCTAAAAATGGAGAACTTAAAGGCCCTGCTACAAGCCACTGCGGCTCAGCGAGAAACCAACCTCCAGGTCGCACAGGCCATGGCAGCTCGGCGAGAGGAGAGTCGCTGACAGCATGAGGCTCAGCAGAAGATAAACTGCCAGCTGGTGGAGTCTCTGCTGGAATTAAAAAAGGAGTCAGTGCCTCCTCTGCCAGTGGAACAAAAGTTGATACGTGCCAGTTACCACCTACAAAAGATGACACCTGCGGATTATGTGGAGACATACCTCAACACTTTTAAGACAAATGCTGTGTGGGAAGGATGGAAAAAAGGACAATGGTTGGGACTGTTGGCACCCTTTCTCACAGATGAGCCCCAAAAGGCCTATTTTGATTTGGAACCTGATAAGGCTAATGAGACTGTGAACTCTAGACCTGGAGACTCCCCAAAGAAGCCAGGAAGGTCTGTGAGAAGTAAAGGTGGTAGTACCGCGCGACGAGCCTAAAGGATAGATCAGAGAAATTATTTGTAATCAGAAAAAATATTTCTGGTAATGCTCAATTGGCTGCTGCCCTGCCAAAAACACTACAAAGTAGTGTGTGACTGAAAATAAAAATTGGTATGGCAGATTGGCGCTGCCAGACTCTGTGCATAAAAACTGCAAAAATGCAAACAATACAGTCCTAAATGCCGTGCAACCAAAAAAATTAGAATAATGTGAATACTATAGAATAGTGTGGAGTATATGGTACCACTCCTTTAAGGAGTCATGTGCAAACATGCAATAATGTATAAATGGTTGTAATATTAAAAAATTTAAAAAATTCAAATGTGCAAATATATGCAGGTTTTAACTGCATGCCATACAGCCAAGTGCATAGGTTATGAGGTCGCCCTGGGTGAAATTGTGCAAATATACGTATCCAGAATTTGAAATGCAAATGTGCAAAAAAGTTATAATATCAGGTATTGGTAAATATTGTGCTCCAGGAGACTGAGCCGGCTAGCATACTCTTTATACGTATATCTAGAGCCAGAGAATCCAGCAAGGCTAGTATAATATTATAATATAATTCATACAGCACGCCCCCTGCTGGCCTCCAGGGCCAGATATGGACAAAGGAGGGGGGGGGGGATCTGACTTCTGAAGTTACAGGTGTCATGGGAGTAATCTCACACAGAACGTGAACGGCAATCGGCCGGGCCCCCGGAGGATATGGTGGACTGTCATCCATTTATACCGGAGTTCAGCCCCCCCCTTCCTTCTTTGTCCATATCTGGCCCTGGAGGCCAGAGGTCATATAATGGGGGGAAATCTGGGTATGGAGAAGACAGGGAGAGAATAACCCAGAGATTCTTCTGACCCGGGATGTATGCAGATGTCAGAGAATACTGTGACTCATGCCCCGAGTGTCAAATGTCTGCACCGTCGCCCCATTTTCGCAGTCCACTTGTCCCACTATCAAGAATTGAAGTGCCTTTTGAGAGAATTGGCATGGATCTGGTGGGGACAGTAGTAAAATCTGCCCGTGGCCACCAGCACATTCTGGTAATACTGGACTATGCGACGCGCTATCCTGAAGCCATACCCTTGTGGAATACCTCCCCTAAGACCATCGCCAAGGAGTTAGTCCAGGTGTTTATTCTGATGGGGATCTCAAAAGAGATCTTGAGGCACCCTGTTTTATGTCCAGAGTTACTAAGGAACTGTGCAAGTTATACAAAATTTCCCATCTTCGTTCCTGTCTACCACCCCCAAACGGATGGCCTTGTGGAGAGATTTAATAAAACCCTCAAAAGCATGTTGAAAAAGGTGGTCGACAAAGATGGGACAAATTGAGATTTTTTGCTACCATATGTTTGCCATACGAGAGGTTCCACAAGCGTCTATGGGTTATTTCCTGTTTTGAACTCTTGTATCATAGACATCCCAGGGGGCTGCTAGATGTCGCCGAAGAAACATGGGAAGGAGAGGCCACCCTGTATAGAAGCAGCATAGAGCATATCTCCTTCATGAAGGATTGAATCGCAGCCGTCCTGCCCCTGGTACGAGAACATATGGAGAAAGCACAGAGGGTTTATAATCGGGTGCCAAGACCTGGAGTTTCAACCCTGGGGACAGTGCTGGTACTGGTCCCCAATGTTGAAAGCAAATTCCTAGCGAAGTGGTAGGGTCCCTTTGTAGTTTACCTCCTCTACCCTTTCCCAAATCTCAAACTTTACAAGCCAGGGAAAAGGAAACCGAAGCAAATTTATCATGTGCATCTCTTAAAACAGTTGAAGGACAGAGACTTTATTGGCCGGGTCCCCGTCTCAAAAGGACAGGGTACTAGTGACAACCGATGTCCCCATAAGTCATTATCAGTGGTGCAACAATATGACGTTTTAGTAAAAAAAGACTTTCTCCCCTTTTCCCGGACCGACCACAGTGATCCAGCATGACATAATTACGGACCCAGGTTTTCGCATAAATATGAAGCCTTATAGAATGCCTGAGGCTAGGAATTCCAGAATGTTAGGGTTGGACGTGATAGAGGAGTCCCACAGTGCCTGGTTGAGTCCCATAGTGCTGGTCCCAAAGCCCGACGGGTTTGACAATGATTTTAGAAAATTGAATAGCGTTTCCAAGTTTGATGCACACAAAAAGGACCCCAACCACTAAAAAGCAAGTGCATGCATTCCTGGGGATCACTGGGTACTACAAGCGTTTCATACCCGACTTACCACCATTGGTGTCACTTTTACAGACCTGACAAAGGCTAGAGCGGCTGTCATGGTGAATGGCATTTCAGAGGTTGAAGCAAGCCCTCTGTGTACAACCGGTGCTCGTGACCCCAGATTTCTCAAAGGACTTTGTCGTGCAGATGGATGCCTCTGATGTGGGACTGGGTGCTGTCCTGTCCCAGATCAGAGACCATGAGGAACACCTAATTGTCTACCTGAGCAGAAAGTTGAACTTTAATGGCATCCCAATTTTAGTCCGTCGGGTTCAATTTTGAGTTGGCCCACCCTTTGCAGCTGTAACAGCTTCAACTCTTCTGGGAAGGCTGTTCACAAGGTTTAGGAGTGTGTCTATGGGAATGTTTAACCATTCTTCCAGAAGCGCTTTTGTGTAGACCAAGCCTGGCTCGTAGTCTCCACTCTACTTCATCCCAAAGGTGTTCTAATGGGTTGAGGTCAGGACTCTGTGCAGGCCAGTTAAGTTCCTCCACCCCAAACTCGTTCATCCATGTCTTTATGACCTTGCGTTGTGCTCTGGTGCGCAGTCATGTTGGAAGAGACCATCTCCAAACTGTTCTCACAAAGTTGGGAGCATAAAATTGTCCAAATTGTCTTGGCATGCTGATGCCTTAGAGCACCTTTGGGATGAAATAGAGCGGAGACTGTGAGCCAGGCCTTCTCGACCAACATCAGTACCTGACCTCACAAATTTTTATATATATATATATATCGATCTCAATTTATTAATTTTGCATCCCATGCATTAGGGCAGATGTTGGCACAACAGGACAACTGTGGACAAGGACACGTCATTTAGATAAAAATGTCAGTAACTGTGCTTTGTCTTCCCAAATGATCCATGCCATATCTGATTTCCACATAATCGCCAACTCTTGAACACCATGCCTATCTTCTATCTTCTAGAACTTGTAAATTAGGGCAAACATATATATTTAATATTAATTTAAATATTCTACTGAAGCACAGTAATCCCTTTTTTCCCAGTGTGATATTGTACCACTTGTTACTCTTGCCCCCAACTCATCTGGTAAATCTTCATATTAAATGGCAATGGGTGATTCTTTTTAATCAAGCCGGCTTGTCTGGAAGTATTGGCATGCGGAGTTGCTGTTTCCTCTTGCCTTTCTGGTCTCTGCAGGTGTTTATCTACCTGCTTCTTGGAATATTTCCTGCAACTATATGAGCCAATATTTACCAAGCGAGCTGAACAGGACATACGTTCTCCTGAAGCGCAGACCATCCTTGTACTCTAGTACTGGCCCTGCAGGTGTGTACGAATGTGAGATGGGTGCAGAAACAAGGTCGACAAGGAGGACTGGTTTCTCCGCTTGTGTAGTGCTAGAATGAGCTTAACTGCCCTGAAACATCCTCTGAGACAGAGAGGAATTGTTCTTTATATGGGGCTGATACAAGGGAAATGTGCAGGGAGATTTAACCGTGAATTAAGGTATTAGGATTATTGTGATTACTTACAACACAGGTTTTCGCATTAAGGTTGATATGACTTCATGGCACTTTCTTACTCTTCTGACCCATGTTTTAGGTGCTTGCCCATATGATTGGTTAGCCATTGTAATTAGTGAGTGACCTATATAAATGGGCTGTTCATTGGGGCTTTGCTACTTTAATAGTTTTGTAGAGAGCTGTGCAGAACAAATCTTTGATAAATATGTCATTTTGTAATCTGTAAAATATATATATATATATATACACAAAAAATGTTTCTGGCTTAAAACTGCCATAAATTGACAGTATCTGTATAGATCCATCTAGACCAAAAAGCTTAAAAAAACATGGGGGAGAATGGATGTTCATCCATTTACACCCCCCCCCCCCTCTTCATTGACATACATTGTGGTTCAGTCTGGGTCCATCTGAAAAACTGACATTCGGATATAGACTAAATGCTCATGTGAATGGGCCCTAATACTGCACTAAATGTTTCATCAGCCTGCAAATTGTTTAGTTTATTTTGAAAAGCCAATGAAAAGGAAAAGTGTTGATAAAAGCACTTTATATATTTAAAGCAGAAATAGTCTACAGCAAATCCTTGCCTCCAGCCATGTGATATCAATCAACTTCTTGTCACTGCTGACGTCCTTGCCCAGTGGTCTCCGCACCAAGGCATGTGGAAATTGGAACCTGTACAAGTATTCAATCTAAAGAAATTTGCTAGCAGGCAGGTGTGAAGCATTTATTGCAAAAGACAGAGTATTTGATGCAATAAACCCCTTCCTCCCTCCTATATTTTTTTTATGCCAATTTAACCAGTCAGTGTTTTATATTCTTGTTCATGTGACTGGGAGCATGGCAGGGCAGCTTCCTTTGCCTACCCATGCAAGAACTGTCCTATTTGTTGCTCTAGCCCCTTAAAAAAACAAAAACCAAAAAAACGCTCACGTTTCTTGAGAAATGTTGAATTAAAGAAAAACTGAGTGAGTACACCCCTCACATTTTTGTAAAATATTTTATTCTATCTTTTCATGTGACAACACTGAAGAAATTACACTTTGCTACAATGTAAAGTAGTGAGTGTACAGCTTGTATAACAGTGTAAATTTGCTGTCCCCTCAAAATAACTCAACACACAGCCATTAATGTCTAAACCGCTGGCAACAAAAGTGAGTACACCCCTAAGTGAAAATGTCCAAATTGGGCCCAAAGATTCCATATATTATGTGGCCACCATTTATTTTCCAGAACTGCCTTAACTTTCTTGGGCATGGAGTTCACCAGAGCTTCACAGGCTGCCACTGGAGTCCTCTTCCACTCCTCCATGATTACATCACAGAGCTGGTGGATGTTAGAGACCTTGCGCTTCTCCACCTTCCATTTGAGGATGCCCCACAGGTGCTCAATAGGGTTTAGGCCTAGAGACATGCTTGGCCAGTCCATCATCTTTACTCTTAGCTTCTTTAGCAAGGCAATTGTCATCTTGGAAGTGTGTTTGGGGTTGTTATGATTGAATACTGCCCTGCAGCCCAGTCTCTGAAGGGAGGGGGATCATGCTCTGTTTCAGTATGTCACAGTACATGTTGGCATTCATGGTTCCCTCAATGAACTGTAGCTCTCCAGTGCTGGCAGCACTCATGCAGCTCCAGACCATGACACTCCCACCACCATGCTTGACTGTAGGCAAGATACACTTGTCTTTGTACTCCATCTGGTTGCCTCCACACACGCTTGACACCATCTGAACTAAATACATTTATCTTGGTCCCATCAGACCACAGTGCATGGCTCCAGTAATCCATGTCCTTAGTCTGTTTGTCTTGGCTTCCTTCTGGGATGACAGCCATGCAGACATATTTGATGCCGTGTGCGGCGTATGGCCTGAGCGTTGACATGCTAACCCCCCCCCCCCACCTCTGCAGCAATGCTGGCAGCACTCATACGTCTATTTCCCACAGACAATCTCTGGATATGATGCTGAGCATGTGCACTGAGCTTCTTTGGTCGACCATGGCGAGGCCTGTTCTGGGTGGAACCTATCCTGTTAAATCGCTGTACGGTCTTGGCCACCGTGCTGCAGCTTGGTTTCAGGGTCTTGGCAATATTCTTGTAAGACTAGGCCTTTGCCATGAGGAGCCGTGTTGAACATCCAGTGAGCATTATGAGAGAGTGAGAGCGATGACGTCAAATTTAACACACCTGCTCCCCAATCACACCTGAGACCTTGTGACATTGAGTCACATGACATTGGGTAGAGAAAATGGCTAATTGGGCCCAATTTGGACATTTTCACTTAGGGGTGTGCTCACTTTTGTTGCCAGCAGTTTAGTGTGGAGTTATTGTAAGGGGGCGGCAAACTTTACACTGTTATCAAGCTGTACACTCACTACTTTACATTGTAGCAAAGTGTCATTTCTTCAGTGTTTACAAAAATGTGAGGGGTGTACTCACTATATTGGTCTCCTCCTCCTATTTTTTTTCTACTGTAGATGTAGAACTGCCCTGTTAAAACTCATTTTTAGGATACAGAGGGACATGTTTTTCTTTATTTTTGTAGTCTAGCCAAATGGGCATATATTATGAGAGCTTATAAAACTGTGCATTCTTACCCAGTGATGTCCACACTTCGTTGAAACTGGGTGCGTTTTCCATGCACGCTATTCCTGGCACAGTCCACCTATATCTGCTTTATGGCTATAGGCTGTGAAGTGTCTTGAACAACTTGACATACATGGGCTGCACTTACCACTTGCTATGCAAATATTGTTTCTAAATTTGACACTTCTGTAATGTAAGCCACGTGTAGTCCAGCAAATAAGTGTTTTTTTTTTTATTTAATGTAACTTAATAATGCTTACATAATTCTTGGGAGGAGTCGGTAAAATGATAAAATATCTATATTTAGAAATACACATGCTTCATAGGACCCATTTTTTTTCTCAGTTCTATATTTTTAGTCCCTTATCTTGAGTTGGTACCTTTTTGGGCTATGTAAAAACAATAACTTTTTCACTGTAAATGGATCTGCATTTCTGAAGGGAAAAATATGCATTACCAGGAGTAAATTTAACTTTAAATGGTATGTTTCTTCCTATGCATACACAACTGTAGATGAGGAACAATGGAACATCTGCCCTCATATCTTCTGTTGGTGAAGCAGCAAGTCTTGGTATGCTTCCCTACTGCATAGCCTATGAGAGGACAGTAGGTTATGATTCTTAAACAATAAATTCCTCTATCTCCCAAAATAAGTTAAGACAAGGCTGTATGGACATTTTACAGTCTTTTGAAATCTAGTGTAATCCATATGGATATATGCTAATATTGCTGTAATACCTGGTCTTTTGGAAGAATCGTGAGCTTTCAGGAATGTGGAGTGCTGAGCTTTTAAAATGCTATTTCCCTGGTGCTAATACTGATCTTCAGTACCTAAATTCTAATTCTATTTACTGTATACTTGCTTCAGGTCAATAGCTTAGAACACCCAAGCTACCTTCTTGTTCGAGTTCAGTGAATCCGAAACAATGAATGTTATTGGAACAGTTTGACAGCCATGATGAAGACATCCGCAATGGTAGCCTCAAGTCAGGAGGCCCCAGTGGAGGTCATCAATGGCACCTGCAACTTTTGTTTTGCTCGGGTTTCCTTTCAACAGTTTGAGTTACTGATCCAGAAAAAGCATGCATCACTGAAGTCAGAACTTCTAATCTGCATGCTTGTTCTGTGTCCATGCCTTGGAAAGAGACAGATAGAGATTATAGATATATATCTCTATATCTCTATCTCTCTCTCTCTATCCAAGCAGCTAGTGTCTTTAATAGATGTCAGCAATAGAAACCCTCCAAGTCTCTTGAAGCACAAGTTACCTTTAAAAGTAAAACCATGCTTTGTTATAAAATGGAATATTATTTGGGTCTTAGATGCTGGAATGATTTGACTAGTCCATTTTGCATAGCCATTCATTGGGAGATCACTGTACTGCTCTTTCTCCACCCCTAGCTGTCTAAGTCCCTTATGCAGCCGAGAACAATTATGTGATCATAAAAAGGGAAAAAAAAGGTATTTATCATGGTTTATATAGAATACACACAAACTTATTGCTATTTTAAACTGAATGGGTTGTTTTACAAGTGTAAAGTGTTTGCATATACATTTAAAAGACTTACTAAGTTCTTGAGCCCTTAAAGATGTCTGTCAAGGCTCAGGCACCTGGTTTGCCTGCCTATGTTAGTCTTGTGTTTTTAAATGTACAGTTATCCTTTGAAATAAAGCAATTTAATAACTGCATTATGTCCCTAATAAGCATTTGTTTTTGAGGTATGTAATGATTTTATTTAAGACTAGAGCAAAAGTGGAGATATTGTACATTGCAATCAATAACATTCCTTGATAGACTTTTGCTCCAGTCCTTCATCTTGTGTGACTTTGAAGATGTCCCTAGGAAAGCATGACTAATTCTATGTCTTAAATGTGTTTGGAGTGACCATCTTTTTTTTTTTTTTTTTTTGTCTTGCCTCAACAGAATATACTTCTTCCTGAATGTTTCTACTCCTTTTTTGACTTGAGGAAAGAATTCAAGAAATGCTGCCCAGGGTCCGCTGATTTAAGTGAACTCGATGTGACCGCAATGGCAAGTTGTATCCTTTTTTGTCACTTGTATGATCACCACAAAAGGTTTTCTCCATTTGGCATATTGTTGCAACATTTTTTACCTGGACAGTGCAACTATTGAGAGGGAGAATTGTGTTTATTTATAAAATGGAAGTAGGAAAACTTTTTAGGTAGCGTGCAGCTTTAGGTTAAAACCACCATGACAGAAATATGGAGACTGTCTTTGCTGATTACTTTCTGGGAAAAAAAGTTGGCTAGCTGTTTGCTTGTCTGGTTCCAGCACTGTCAGCAACTGACCTGGAACATGTATGTAAAATTGAAATGTTAGAACTCCTTGTTTGTATTCTTGCTCTGAATGTATGACTTCAAATACTGAAAGCTGAGCTCCAGGCGCAAAAAACGTTGAATATGTTCCACAATAGCCATCTTTAATTATAAAGATTATTGAACCATTATTAACCTGAACTTTTACGTAACTATCGTTTGTTTCACTTAAATATAGGAAACACCGATAACACCTTGTATAAGTTGCAAAAAACGCGGACCTCGAGTCGAAAGTCATAAACTTCAGTATGTAAGTCTCGTTCTTATGTTTGTTCCTCAAGATTGTAAAGTTAAAATGTATGTACAAGGTCCAGTCAACGACTGTCACGACCTTGGTCTGTTCGTTTGTCGATCGGTTGAAAAAAAGGGTCTTTCATTAGTCGTTTCTGTCAGAGGTATAAAGACAGTACCACCAAA
>BLSH010176082.1:1574445-1602531 GCA_018402905.1 Glandirana rugosa
GGCTTCGGTAAAAAGTTTTTCACCGTCACCCACGCACCTCTTCTTGTAGGCGGGTGACAGTGTTACTTCCCCCGTGACTCCTCCTCTCCCCCCGCTGATCCTGTACAATGGGACTCGTGTCCACATTGTACAAGGTTTTCTTCTACTTGAAGAGGAAATCCTACCATGAGCACGTAGAGAAAAAAGCAAGTCGAGCGGACACACGGGTCGAAGTCGTCCGAGGGGGGATGTGACTGCCCAGGGGGTTTCGAAGACACTTTCAACACTAACGGCCACCAGTGTGAGGTCGGAGGAGTAACGTAGTATGTCTCAATTACAGGGACGTACTATACGCTACTACGGCTTCGAAACCCGTCTCCTCTTCTCGCGACCTCGACCTGCTTCGTTCCTTTGTCCATTCACTCTGCGGTAAAGGGAGTAAAGGGAAAAGCGTACAGCCCAACTCAAGTAAAGTAAAAAAAAAAAGTTTACCCTTGCAGTGCGAAAAGGGAAATGAGGGAAATGGCGTCTCACTTACCTGTTTCCTTGCTTCGTCCAGCTCCAGCGCTCTTCTCCTCTGCCCAAAGCTTCGGCATCATCGCATATCATGCAGGGACATTAACTCTGTATGATGCAATGAGGAGGCTGGAGTGTGACCACCGGCAATCACAACTTTCACAGAAGCTTTGGGGGACCCGTCAGTGTAGGGGGGAGCCTGCTGAAGCTGGGCACACAGGCGAGCTGAACGAAAAAAGAGATGCACGAGTACCATCCTAAAGGAGAAGTTCATCTTCTTTTGGAACATGTTACACCTGTGCTCAGGGTAACATGTCCTAGTCGCCCCCCTCTCCTCCTCAGTGCCCCCTTCATTGTGACAGTGGGCGGATGTTCTTCTCCACGCACCCACTGCCACTTTTTGAAAAATGGCTTCGGCCACACAACCACATCATTCATGGAATCTGAATATAGAAGCTAAAAGTCCCATCTTCCAACGCATACACAGACTTGTAGTTTTAATGTATTTGTGTATGTATGTAGGTGTGAAAAGCCTCTTAAGGGAACTGCTGTGTGCTAGGGTGTATATATTGCTGGTCTTTGTAGTTTACTCCCTCTTGACTTCTACATATCGTATACCACTTCCACCTTACCCCTGCACTCTGTATGTTATCTGCTCCTGACACCTGCAGTCTGGACATTATTTTTGCCCCTGACCCTTGAACTTTGTAATTTATCCAATCTTGACCTCTGCAATCTAGAAGGTTTAACAATCGGGCATGGGTAAGTTGATTGGTCATGTGCCACACGAGGTGTGTGTGTGTGTGTGTGTGTGTGTGTGTGTGTGTGTGTGTGTGTGTGTGTGTGTGTGTGTGTGTGTGTGTGTGTGTATTTTGCAGTTTAGCATGTTTGCCCTGGTGCTGGATGACATTGTCTTGGCACTGGCTACATAGAGGTGCTTTTACAGGCTGGGAAAAAAGTAAAACGCCTGTAACAGTGGCTTTGTGTGTGTGTGCGCGCAAGAGCCCTTACTGTAAATTTCATATTACTTATGAATGCAGTTCCAGAATCTTCTACACAAGTTTAGAGGATAAGTGCACCTTTGAGAACATGTTACATGTTTCAGCCATTTTTACCATGTTCCCACTCATGCAGTCTCTCCTCGATCCCCTGCATCGAATGACAGCGAGCCAGGGAGATTCTCCTCGAACTTGCTATCACAAAACACCTCCACCTGACTGCATCATTCATTCAGAGTCCTATGAATGGGAGAACTACAACTACCGACATCCTTTGTAGCTGTAGGCTTGTAGTTCCAAAGAACTACTAGGGTGACGTTGAGCGCTCTAGGTAGTTCGTCTCTTCCTGTCAGTGTGCAACTGCCTGCAGGTAAGAGCAGACAACTTGCTGACAGTCTGCAGGAGTCATGCATGGTACCCGTGATCTGCTGATCGTGGGTGCAATGCTTTCCAGACTCCTAGTAAAAATAAATAAAATGCACATTTTCTTCTGCAAAAAGATGTGCATTTATTTTATTATTTTTGTTTTACAAAGGTATGCTTATCCTTTAAAGCGTAGCTCCATTTTTGTTGAGAAAACATTCCCCTCCTGGGTGAGCTATGTACATTTCAGGGATTATAACAAACTTCATTGCTGATTCCTACCTTTTGTTATTCTGAAGAAATCCATTTGTGTTCGTCTGTGCCTCTGTTCTTAGTGGGTCTCATGGGAGTGGTTTCATAATTAATTGTCAGATGTGCTCTAATGAGGAAATCTGCATAGCCTGCATCCCTTTAGCCGTGTTCCTATTGAACGTATCTCTCCAAAAATGCCATGCAGGGGATGCTTGAAATCTGCCTTGTATCTTAGTGCAGACTTCTGTGAAAACTGGTGAGCCAATTACACAAGCAGGAAATTGTTTCTGGGGAGAGGTCAGTACACATTCTGTGTACAGAACAACTCCAGGTAGCCATATTGCAATGTATTCTCAGAAAATTACAGAGCTGCAGATTGAAAAAAGGTCATATTAATGACCTTCAATTACAACATGACTTGTGTCGCAATTATGTTCTATATAATTTTTTTTTTTTGCTATTTTCTTTACCCCACGAAAGTGGAGTTACCCTTTAACCACTTCCTGCCCGGCCTATAGACAAATGACAGCCGTCGGGCGGTGGTTCAGTTATCTGGCCCAGACGTCCTATGACATCCGGCCAGATAACGCGCGATTGCGCGCCCCCGGGGACACGCATTGCCGCGATTGGTGGTGCGGTGTGTCAGTCTGACACACTGCATTACCGATCTCAGTAAAGAGCCTCCTTTGGAAGCTCTTTACCACGTGATTAGCCATGACCAATCACGGCTGATCACAGTGTAAATAGGAAGAGCCGTGTGTTGGCTTTTCCTTCTATTTGTGTCCGCAGACGCGAGTAGTGGAGAGCCGATCGGTGGCTCTTTTGACCGGGGGGGGGGGGGGTGTCTGTGCTGATTGTTTATCAGTGCAGCCCCCACCCAGGGACCACCAGGTAAGGGGCACACAACACTATAGGGATGGCACTGTGCCCATCTGTGATGCCTGCTAGTGCCTCCTTAGCAGTGCTGCCTAACAGTGCCCATCAGTGCTGCATACAAGTGCCTCATCAGTGCCAATCAGTACTGCCTCATCAGTGGCCGTCAATCCAGCCTTATTTACAAAGTTTTGTGACAGAAACAAAACGTTTTTTTTTTGATCTTTTTTTATTTGTAACGCAAAAAATAAAAACCCCCAGAGATGATCAAATACCACCAAAAGAAATCTCTATTTGTGGGAAAGAAATTATAAAAAATTTTTTTGGGTACAGTGTCCAACGACCACACAATCGTCATTCAAAATGTGATGCCGCTAAAAGCTGAAAATTGGTCTGGGCATGAAGGGGGCAAAGTGCATGGTATTGAAGTGGTTAAGCTATGCTGAGAGCTGAATACTTCAGTCTGACAGTTAAGTTCTTTGCCAGTGGCCGTAAAGTGGCTAAAGCAGCTTTTATCAACCAGGTCCCTCAAGTGGTTGCTGGAGGTTGTTTGAGCAGTGGGGAATTGATCTCCCAGCTATGTAAGAAGGTCTGTTTTACATTAACAGCATAGAGGATGAAAAATGCCGTGTCCACAACCTTAATGGTCAATTTCAAGATTACTTGGAAATAATTTTGTCATTTTACAGCGGGTGGGTGTTGAAGAAATTATCTACCCTTGGGGCAAAATACACTAGGTCAGCATTTCTCAATTATTTTCCTGACCGCTTAATATTCTAAATGGGCAAACTTTTTGTTTGCAAATATTAAAGATTCAAATTACCAGCAAGAATAAGCACTTACATTTAAAGAGCACCTGTCATTTCAGATCCATTATGGCAGTGCCTGATAGTGGGCATCCACTCACCTGCTGCCGACACATCCTTCACCCTGTTGTGCCACCTAAAGTGAATGGGACTGTCGGCGAGTCAACAGCGGGTCAGGGGAGGAGACGCTGCGGGACAGAGATGACAGTAGCTCTTTAAAAATTACGATTTAAATCAAGCCTTTTTACTAGTGATTTAAATTGACTTGATTTCAATCAAATGCACCCTGCACAATTCTCAACCCCTGCCCATTAAAAGGTTGAATCTCGGCCGGTTTAGAAGAAACTGGCCAAGATTCAAACCTTGTAGGGCCAGCCTACCTTTCAGGTCTCTGGGAGTCCCCGATAACATGAATGCTCAGTGGGAAGAATGCTCCTTACATTGTTGGTCAGTAAGAAGAATGCCCCCTTTACAGTGATGGTCCAAATGCCCCCTACAGATGGCTGAAAAGGTTATTGGTGTCATGCTGCTGACTGGCTTTGGGCTTGGGATAATGCAGGCACCACCACAGGGGGTGGATCCTCTAGCAGCCTTTGGAGGAACCCTAGTTGAGAATGGCTGCTGCATTGTACACAATGTTACTTCTTTAATTTGAAATTTGTCTACAACTTATTGATCAGGCTAATATATTGAGAGTTGTAGGTATATCCTATTCTATAGCAAGCGTTACCCCAAACTAAAATTATTTTTAAGGTTACCACCAAGGTAACAAATGTTAAAAAATAAAACCTGTGTAAAAAAAAAAAAAAAAATCATTTTGTTGCTTCCACAATACCTGATAGCTTTGTCCCGGCTATCATTAAAAAGTGGTGTTGATGCTGTCAGCAACACGAAACCTTCAGTAGATACTTCAAAGAGCTTTTACAGGTGAAGAAACTGGGTGGGTATGAAAAGAACACTCCAACTAGAATTGAAAAGGAACACAGCCTACCTGCTGAGTGTTGGTTTTTCATTCCCAGACACACCACTCCCTCTGTCACTTATCTAGCAATCTTGAATCATCCTTGTCTGTGATGCTGCAACACATGGCACAGATCTACTGCTTCCACACTCATACTGGCTATGTGAGGTGGCCTCTGTATGGTTGGTGGCCATTCCATTTGATTGGCTTTGATGTGGAGTATGTTTTAAAATTGGTTTCACTTGTTGCTTTTTCCTATTTAAAATTACACTTCCTTTTAATATATGAAAAAAGATGGAGCTAAACTTACATTTTTAAGTCCTGTCTTAGGTACCCCATAAATGAGTCTTGGTTGAACAAAAGACTTGTTTTCCCCATCCACCTTGAAACCTCTGGTTGTGTCTTTGCATTGTGACAGCCAAGAGACTCCCCCCAATCTCACTCCCCATCTATACTTGGACACTCCAGGTATTGAAGCTGAATTGTCAACCTAACAGCCAGGAAATGAACATTCTTCAAGCCAAGGTCTGCAATGGCAGCCCCCATTCTTTTCTCATGAGTCATTTTAAACTTGTATTGATGCAATTGGATACGCACAATACCTGCAAATCCAGGTATTCATCCATGTGTCATCCTCTCTAGGGTGTAACCATTTTACGTTGTTAGGGACCATTTCCTTGGAATAATCAAATTTGCTGGTGACAGCACATAGGAAGATGGCACGGGTGAAGCCTTCCAGTTCAGCGGTGTTTTCATTGGTTACTTGCAAGATGGTTCTGAAACCAGAGATAAGTGTTTAATAGGCATATTTTCATAGTAAGATTTGAAAGATTACTTTTCTCCGCTGTATAGATGGTGAAAGGGAAGCTACTGAATTATTTAGTAAGGGCACATCTGGCTTTATTTTAATGAAATTGATAATATTTTCAGTTTTCTATGCACTGTTACATTTTTTTTTAACATTTTTTGTTGTTTTTGCTTTCCCTCAGCTGGTTTTCTGTAGGCTGGAACAGTCTGCAATTTAACCAACTGATGGAAACAAGAAGGCAAATAGTAACACTGACTATACACTAGTAAAATTTTGTTCAAACATTTGTGAAAGAACATTCATTTGATTTTTTTTTAATCATTAGTGGTGTCAAATCATTGTGTGGTTTTTTTTTTTTTTTTGTTTGACCGCAGTGAAGAGAAAATTCTAAGAACCAGGATAGATTTTTTTTTTTTTTTATCTCAACTAATTTCTGACAGTGAATGTGGTATTCATTCGGGAAATGTTAAAGCAAATGAATTTTTGTGACCTTCATCCAGCCATTGAATGTAAAATGAATTTTCGTATGGACGTTAATACGAACATTCATGCAAATCCAGCTTATTTTGGCTTTATTTTCTAGGCTAGTGAAAGATAAAAAGTATCTGGTCACTATGGGCAATAACTCCACTTTTTTAAAAGAGAAGTATGGGAATGGGTTTTTTTGCAGAATCATACTTGCCTAGGTGGATACAGCATCTGTTTCCCACCGCCTCTAACACTGAGAACCGGGTGATCAAACACTGCCGATCGCTCCCTGAGCAGAGAGCTGGTCACTGTCCATCACTGGTTCTCTGCTCGGAACCCCTCCCCCCGCACTCACTGTTGGACCGCTAGGCTGTGGAGGGGGTGGGAGCGGCCGGCTCAGGCTCTCAGCGGCTTGCTGAGCCAGGTGCTGGTCCAGGCATGTGGGCAGATTCCAACCATATGGTCGAGATCTTTCCCGAGCCTGGACCGGCGCTGTGACTTCAGCTGAAAACGTCACAGGAGTGCAAAATGAACTCTGATCCACAGGAGAAGTACAGCCAAACGAGATTTAGGTCATTGGATTAAATGTTTTTTTTTTACATTTATGGATCGATATATGGACATTTTCTAGTACACGATTTGTCATAGGAGTGTGTGGATTTGATGATTATTATTTTGTATGACTTTGTATGGCTTTTGTATATGATTATACATTTTTAGAGAGTGGGATTGGTTGCAATAATCACTTTTTAGGAATTAGATGTGTGTTGTACCTCAGTGGGCACCAAGTGTCTCACTGGTTTTTATGCAGTAAGTCCTGAAATAACTAGATTCAGCATATTAAAGGAATTGTGAAAAGGGTTTAGACACTTTCTTTTTTTTTTTTTTTTTTTTTTTCAAATATAAATTTTATTAGTTTCCCGTAGGAGCAAGACAATACATAAAATAAAATATAATATACAGAGCCATGAAATAAAGTGGATCCTGTGCATAGTTCAGTGATACAATGATTAGCTTATCACATATTAGACTGCTTAATAACAGTAAAATTGTGCATTACGTTGCATCCCGTCGAGGACCTCCCCCTCAGGGTGGGGCATCTCCATCTCTCTACTTGATACTGCTAGAGAAAAAAATTGAAAAAACGGTTTCCATTTTCTAAATATGGGGGGAGGGAACAGAGAGGAGGGGAAAAGAATACGGGGGGAGTTGGCGACAGAGGGTGGGGGGGTGAGTAAAAAGGGAGAGGTGAGAAGTGAAGGGGGGAGGCGGTGGGGCCAGGGACCACCATTGGTTTGAATTAAGCACGTGGGGAGTATAGTCAGGACGGGGCCGAAGGGTCCAATAGAGCTTTGCCTTCATCTGACAGTAGAAACATGTTCCACAGCCCCCATGTCTTAGTATAGTGTTCCTGCTTGTGTTGTGATGTGAGGATTAAGTCCTCCATCCTATTGATTTCTTCAATCTTGTTAGACACTTTCTAATAGTTATAATACTGTAGACATAGGCGTGCGCACAGGGGCACACCCTAATCAGCCCTTGTGGCATAGATGCCCCCTGTTTGGACCCCTGATAGTTCACCAAAGCCCCCGAATGAGGATCCTAACAAAAAAAAAATATAAAAAAAAAATAAAAAATAACAAAAACTGACACCATCCACTGCCCTACTGACACTGTCAGAGTATTTATACGCATGTGTGTTTGAGCTTTGGGGTGCACACCCTAATGCAATAGGCTGCACACACCTATTACTGTAGGCACCATAACTGCTTTTGCTTAGTTTCAGAAATTATTTTTCTCACCTTTTTACAAGGTTAAAACGTTGTCATGTGCTTCTCTTCTTCCTGATAGTGGGGGGCAGGTTTACAGGGCACTCTGCGCACACACAACGTGCCCGTATTCCATAGTCTGTTCAGCCTGAACCAAGATGCAGACTGTGCTTGAGCATGGGGCATGTTCAAGAGGCAGGCTGTGATTGGAAGTGTGTGTGTGCCAGTGGAAGGCTGTGATTGGTCAGGAAGCATGGCAGCTCAACAAACCACCCAATACAGGCTTTCTGTGTCTGCACAGTGTCCTGTACCTCTGAATGGCCAGCCAGACCTGCAAAGTAAAGCCATAATCTGCTAGTATGCCACATATACTAGCATATTATGTGAAACTTACCTGAAAACAAAGCATTCCAATGAAGCAATGTGATCACTGGAGGCAGCTTCCGTCTTCCTTCCAGGTCCGTAGACTCTGGCTGTGTGACTGGCAGGAGCCGGGATGACTTCACTCCCGTGCATGCGTCATTTACGGCACAAGGTTCTGAAGGATTGGCCCGGGTGGCTGTTCCTTCTGAGCGCATGTACCGATGACGTCATCAGCTGCATATAGAGTAAATATCTTCTAAATGGTGCACGTTTAGGTGATATTTACAGTACCTATAGGTAAACCTCATTATAGGCTTGCCTATAGGTGCAAGTAGAAGATTGCATTTTACAACCACTCTAACACGGATCAGCTTCTGTGCTTTGTGTGGTCAGTTTAGAATAAGGAAGAAAGGTGACTGGCAAGATCAACCTGGTACTTCATGGTGGAAGAAGTACATGAAAATGTTAAAGACTGTGATTTATAAAATGCACATACGTTATGTGCATACACACAAAAAAAATATTTAGGGTAACGTTTTACTTTACTTTTAAAGATCAGCCAAGGTAGAACTATTATTTTTGGTTAACAAATATATTCCATCTATACATCAGTTTCATTATTCTGCACAGCCTGTGACCTGGGTGGCTAGGTTATGGGTTCAGCAAGAAAATTATGAGCTGAAAAATGGTTATCCCTTTCCATGTAATTTTGAGAGTCCATGCAAATCAACGTTTAACGTGTTCCAGGTTCACACATCCTGGATGTGTCGGTTCTTTGTTTGTTTAGTGAGCTTTCTGTTGAGAAGGCTCCGGGTGACTTCCTCTGAGAAAATGTGCTGAAGTCTTTATTCTGATTCTTGGCTGCTTGGATTTCGTCTCTGAGCCACCTTCATTTTTATGTGACGGTCTTTGCTTACCTGTCCGTGTTTTAAGAAATGATTGATTTTTGATTTTTCCACCCAGTAGTAATTCAGATCTTTTGAATTCATGGACATTTCAAGTAGTGAGGAGACCTTGACCTCGCACAAATTGGAAGGGACAGGATTCCTGTAAAATATGATGGCGATTTTTACATTTGGTAAATTAACCGGAAACTATATATTGTTTTTTAGTGAAGTGCTTGTTCCAGGGTCAGGACATTTGTGTTGACTAGATGGTTTTGGGGCAAAAGTAAAACAGTTTTTTTTTTTTTTTTTACGTTTTCAGAAGTTCTGTGATTTAAATAAAATAACAGCTGTGTTGCATGGTTTTTTCAAAACTTAACCAATAGTCACAATTTAAACCTGCAAATTAACAACATAACCTTTAACTCTAACCTTTGTTGTAATATTCCTTCACTGAACAGATTGTCAGTTCCAGGCCTCATGCAATGCTCCACCTAGATCAGACTGCTTTAAAGAGTTTTGCAATGACTGATACTCTACTCCTATGTATGTTTTAGAGCAGCCTTTCTCAACCTTCTCAACACAGAGGAACCCCTGAGATAAGTTTCCAATCTCAGGGAACCCCGGCTAAAATTTATATAGAACTCATGAGACATTAGTGTGATGCCCCTTACACATGTGGTCTTTGGGAAGAATTCCCTCCTTAGATACTGTAGCTAAAAAGATCCATGTTATGGGAACTTTTCTGAGGCAGAAATTTTATTGCTTAAGGGACTCCTGGCAACCTCTGGAGGAATCCCCATGACTAAGCTCCGGGGGCGGAGTGAAACGTGTTGGGGGGGGGGGGGGCATGGCCTGGTTGGAGTACAGGCTGAGGTTGCCACTCCAGTCATTGCGGGAGGACATCATAGATGTGCGACTTCCAGGAGTTACCCTTCCTTTCTTGAACCTCTGGAGGAACCCCAGGGTTCCACTGAACCCTGGTTGAGAAACCCTGTTTTAGAGTATGGTAAGCTGTGTCATCCATGGCCGTCTCGGGAACACCTGAGGCATAAACTTTCCATCGGGTTTCTGCTCCTCAGTTTGTGAACGTGACCCTCCCTTTGTAACTGCTGCTTCTGCTGGGTACACCCGGGCATACAGGCACACGGAATCTCTGAGATGTATACCAGGCCAATTTAGTGTTTCAAACCACTTTGAAACACAAACAGAATTTAAAACCACTTTGTGTGGATTTGAAAAAAAAAAGTTAGTAAATTGTATTACTCTGTGAAAGATCTGTTCATTTATTAAAATAAAAAATAAAATAAGATGCATAGACACTGTACTTATTTTCCAAGTACTGACCGAAGTCATGTGCATTTGTCTCCTCTCCCCCACCCCAAGTCCCTCCTTTGTTCTCACTCAGTCAGGGCAATCTTAATAGCGTCATGGGCCCCTGGGCAAAGTAATGCAGTCTGCCCCAATTTATGCATCTACTCTTACAGTACATACTGTAGGGGGGAGTCAGGAGGGCAAAATACTGGGATCAGGAGGGCACAGTACAGGTTCTGGGACACCACCCAAGACACGGCCATTCCAGGACAGCTTAGTAAATTGCGTGACTGTCCCAGCAAATCCAGGAAAGTTGGCAAGTATGAGGTAATACAAGATTATCATGGGGGCCCCCCTGCACCTGGGGCCCCTGGGCAGTGCCCAGGGGTGCCCATGCATTAAGACAGCCTTGCACTCAGTCCTAAACTCTATCACTAATGAGCAATACTAGGCTAAGATTATCCCAGCTACAGAGCAACCATAACCATGGTAAGATGCTGTCATATAGCTTGCAACCTACAGAGGATGTTGTATCTCCACTGAGAAATACCAAGGCTGACCTCTCCAGAAAAAAAGAAAAACATTCCTGGGGATCTAGTTGTGTATGAGTCATTGACCCAAAATGTATACATATTTAAAAATAAAACATTTACAACAAAACGAGCTGAAATTGGAGTATGATGCAATACATATTGGGAATATGGAGAATCTTGTTTTACATACATTTTTTTTAAATTTAATAACCCAGCTTCTATCTTCCTTCCTGCAGTATAGTGTACTACAGTGGGGATGGATCAAATGTTTATCTCCCACTATTAGGAGTACCAGGATATAACACGCCAAGCTTTTGTAAGATTTCGGATGTCCAGGTGTTGGAACTGTATATTGGGATCTGCTATATGATTTACCAGTTTAAACTCCTTTATTGTCCATGTGACTGTGTGTGTGTGTGTCAAAGGATTGCTGCACAATAATTTTATTGTATCCACATGTAAAATCACATACAAGCCGTCATCTGTTACAGAGAAACCGTTTCGGGCTACAATAGGTAATGCCCTTGTTCAGCCAACTAACACTTAGGTCTGTGTTAGTTGGCTGAAGTAGGGCGTTAACTATTGTAGCCCGAAACTGTTTCTCTGTAACACACGACGGCTTGTATATGATTTTACATGTGGAATGGATACGATAAAATTATTGTGCAGCAATCCTTTGACATTTTTCTCTATTACAAAGACCCATGGGAGGGTCTGATTGCTTGCACAGATTCCTGCATTGATGTGCACCTCATCCTGCATCTCTTTGAAAAAAAAATATCTATCCTATCTATCTCGGTCCTTGTTGCAGAATAAAACAAACGCAATATTTAAATCTAAAAGCTGAAGAAACAACTCTGTAAACCAAACATTCTCAACCAGGGTTTCATGGAACCCTAGGGTTCCGCCAGAGGTTGCAAGGGGTTCCTTGAGATGTAGCAGATTGACCATCCATCTCAATGTCCCTGCATAATTCCATGGGCAGCGCAACATGGCAGAGCATGTAAAATGGATAAAATGGTTTTAGAAGGGGCTCACTGAGAACTGAAATTTACTTCAAGGGCTCCTCTCGGGTAAAAAGGTTTAAACAGTGATGTCAATTATGAGAATAATTTTTGTCAGGAACAGCTGTCCGTACTACTGCTCACTTCACCTTGGCAAAGGGAATATCATTATGCAGAATAGATCAAATATCCATAATCAGCAGCTTTGTGTTTATCAGCTTCTCTTGGTAGGATGATTCGTGGAATTAAGGTTGAATTTGCCATTTTTTTTTTTTTTCCTGTGACCTGAAACAAGACTGTATTATTGTTGTTGTAGTGTACTTTATATAAAGCCATTTGCCACGGTGCCTTACCAGAGCCGCCAACAGCGTGACCCTTTTGTGTTTTGGAACTGTGAAAATGGTAGGATTTCTGTTGATAAATGAACATAGGTCCTTAGGCAGAGTTATGTTGTGTGCTGGAGCCAGGGTTTGCCATAATGTGAAAGTATGTTATACTTGCTCTTTAATGACACACTTCCCTCTGGGTGTGCTATCCTTCAGTGATGTGAGGGCCACATTGGATTTGTCCCCATCCATGCCAAGATCTTTTCCTCTCCTTCGGAGTCTGTCATTGTCTTGTTTCGCCATTGATCAGACACTAAGGTTGTAAGTCCTGCGAATGTGCACTGGAGTTGCATTATCTCGGCTCCTGGTTCCGTTGCTGACATCTATAAGATATTGGAAATGGGCCTGAATTATACACTGTACTGTGCTGCAGACGGTGAGCCTGCTGGCAAATACTTGGTTTTAAAGGTTTACTTCAATCTTGCATCTGGAAAGTCTGAACTGCCATCCTGCATGCTTGTTCAGTCAATGTCTTTGTGGGTAGTGAAGCCTGGATCAGGACAAATTACTTTTACTTTAAAGCCCATTTTTTTTTCCCCCCAAAGGTCTGTTAGGTTTTTATTTGTCTCTCTCCACTAGAAAGCGTCTCATCCTTGCCTGTGACAATACAGAAAGTGAGGACTGGTTGTACAAATCTAAAAATCTGGCAAAAATTCTAAACCTTTCACCAAACTAAAAGGAAATAAAATACAATTTTGGCTGAAAGTTTAAATTTAGAGGTCTACAAGAGGATTTGTGTCTTTTATAGTACTGTACACTCTAAAACATGTATTTTAAAATATGCTGACATTTTAGTAGTTTTGGTTGACGGTTGCTCTTGTTGTGCAGAGTGGGTTAATTCTGAGACGCTTGGGTAGGGACAGGACAACAAGCAACATGACAGGTCCTATATGTGTCAAGCCTGCTGAGCAAGTTTGGTCTGTTTTGGATGCCTTATGGCATGCTGAGTACAGTGTTCTTGGCTGTTCTACGTGAATCACTCCACCCATTTCACTGCCGCCTTTCCCTGAAGACAAAATGTTGTTTAAGTATGTAACTGCTGTCTTGTGATCCACCCAATTTCTCTTTTTTGAATATAGCATGAGAAAACTCATTTAATCTCATGTGCTGGAATTGTAAGGCCTCTCACAAAAATGAGATAATGCCAATGATGATTATCTCATACTTTTTTATTGAAGGTTTGACAGGTGATCAATAGTAGAACATAATAAATTGAGAGTTGCTTTGAGCACTATTGGTTACTGTTTTCTCTGGTTGACAGTTGATTACCAGCTTCTGAAAATGTCTGAGCTGAATTTTAATTTGGGATGTAAATGATATCCTTTTTATTTATTTTAAGAAAAAGCTGTATGCTCCACTGCATGGAAGTCTGGTTCCTGAATGTTCATTATAATCCTATAGGCCGTGTTCTAATGAGGTATGTTGCGGTGTCTGCACCCCTTTAGAAGTAATTAACCCTTATGGAGTATATCCCCAAAAATGCAATTCCTATTGAAGAGGATGCCTAAAATGTTACTTTTTATCTTGGCGCAAACTTCTGGAAAAATCAGCCAACCACTTCAGCAGGAAATTACATTTGTGGGGGCGGTCTGTAAAACAACTGTGTACAGAATGCCTCCAGGTTGCCATATTACATTGGATTTTACAGTAGATTACAGCAGCTGCAGACTTAAAATGAAAGGTCCTTTTTAATAACATTAAAGATGATGCATAGCCAAAGCTTTTTTGGCTATACTTCTCCTGTAGGTCTCAGGAGTGGGCTTAGTTCTGCACTCCTGTAGTCGTTTTCAGCAAACAGCGGCTAAAGTCTGCTGCTGGCTGACGTCACAGACCCTGTACAGGCTCTGAAAAGATCCTGACCATATGGTCTGGACCGCCAGCTAGCACAGCCTCTCTGTGATTCAGATAGCCTGACCCAGCATCTTCTGCCCCTTCACAGCCAAGTGCTGGAGGGGCAGAGCAGAGAGCCGCTGACTGACAGTCACACCACTCTGCTTAGCGTGGTGGGGGTGTGCTGCAGTTTTAGCGGCATTTGATCACTCTATGCTCACTGCAGAGCTAATGGGGGTAGATGCAATATCGGAACGATGCTCTATTCACCTAAGTGAGCATAAATGTTTGTTTTTAAGTTGCAATATGGTTTGTGTAGCAATTGTTTGTTATTATTTTATGTACTGCATTTTTTTTCACCAAAGTGGAGTTAACCTTAGAATTTAAAAGTATATCACAACTTATACTGTATATGTTTTTGAAGGTTTTCAGTTTTTTGAGCAATGTTATATTTCCGGTTTTACTTTCTAAAGGCTTAAATTAAGTAATTTCATTTAACACATGGCCAGCTTTTGTGACTATAGATTGCATTGTGTGCTGGCAACACCAGTTCTGGGCTGGCTAACCTGTATGCGCTCAATCTTCTCCCATTGTGAAGGGTGCAACCACTGATTCATGGCATATATCCATGTTTTTAACTCTCGCTTGGCTATTTGTCAGCCAAGATTGCCATCACTCCCAGTCAAACTGCGTGCTGCTGTAAAAATGACTTGTTTGTCTGCATCATTGCACAACAAATGTCCTAAAAACTTTTCTGATGTGTTTGATTTGTTCAAGTTGTGACAAGCTGGAGTCGCAGCAATAAAGGGAAGGGCTGGGTCCTCCGTGCATGCTAATGGCTTACTCTGAGAACATGTGTGGGTTGAACATAATCTGCAGCATTTATCTCTTGCCGGTTCTCACTGTAGACTCTTATTTGGGGTTTTCTATTATGGCATTGGAACACAACAAAGCAGTTTGTAAAGATCAATGTGTCTCCGTAACCATATATCTAGTTTGACTCTTGATATGATGGTCATGTGTGTTAGAACTGACCATTTAAGATTTGTTTTATCAGAATAGGAGAACTCCCTTACTGCTATTTTATATATTGGTTTAACTGGAACTCAGCTTTTAGTAATGGGAGTAGTTTTGTTGACTGTTGTGATGCAAGTTTGGTTGCATTCCAAGATTATTTGAGAAGGAAGAGTTGGATAAAAGGGAAAAAAGTGTCTGAAAAAAAAAAAATGATCTGATGGTAGATATTTGAAGCTTCTTAAAGCTACCTACAGGCCTAAAGAATTTGTCCACAGGACAATCTTTCTAATGAAAGACCAGGGAACGAGTTATTTGCTAAAATCATTTGAGTTCATTTATTTTCCTCAATGTACACACAGTGCCCCATATTGACAGAAAAACAGAATTGTTGATATTTTTGCAGCTTTATTAAAAAAGAAAAACTGAAATATCACACGGTCCTAAGTATTCAGACCCATTGCTGTGACACTCATATATTTAACTCATGTGCTGTCCATTTCTTCTGATCATCCTTGAGATTGTTCTACGCCTTCCTTTGAGTCCAGCTGTGTTTGATTATACTGATTGGACTTGATTAGGAAAGCCACACACCTGTCTATATAAGACCTTACAGCTCACAGTGCATGTCAGAGCAAATGAGAATCATGAGGTCAAAGGAACTGCCTGAAGAGCTCAGACAGAATTGTGGCAAGGCACAGATCTGGCCAAGGTTACAAAAATTTCTGCTGCACTTAAGGTTCCTAAGAGCACAGTGGCCGCCATAATCCTTAAATGGAAGACGTTTGGGACGACTAGAACCATTCCTAGAGCTGGCCGTCCGGCCAAACTGAGCTATCGGGGGAGAAGAGCCTTGGTGAGAGAGGTAAAGAAGAACCCAAAGATCACTTTGGCTGAGCTCCAGAGATGCAGTTGGGAGATGGGAGAAAGTTGTAAGGCAACAATCACTGCAGCCCTCCACCAGTCGGGGCTTTATGGCAGAGTGGCCCGACTGAAGCCTCTCCTCAGTGTAAGACACATGAAAGCCTGCATGGAGTTTGCTAAAAAAAAACACCCGAAGGACTCCAAGATGGTGAGAAATAAGATTCTCTGGTCTGAGACCAAGATAGAACTTTTTGGCCTTAATTCTATGCGGTATGTGTGGAGAAAACCAGGCACTGCTCATCACCTGTCCAATACAGTCCCAACAGTGAAGCATGGTGGTGGCAGCATCATGCTGTGGGGGTGTGTTTTCAGCTGCAGGGACAGGACGACTGGTTGCAATTGAGGGAAAGATGAATGCGGCCAAGTACAGGGATATCCTGGATGAAAACCTTTTCCAGGGTGCTCAGGACCTCAGACTGGGCCGAAGGTTTACCTTCCAGCAAGACAATGACCCTAACCACCCAGCTAAAATAACAAAGGAGTGGCTTCACAACAACTCCGTGACTGTTCTTGAATGGCCCAGCCAGAGCCCTGACTTAAACCTAATTGAGCATCTCTGGAGAGACCTAAAAATGGCTGTCCAACGTTCACCATCCAACCTGACAGGACTGGAGAGGATCTGCAAGGAGGAATGGCAGAGGATCCCCAAATCCAGTTGTGAAAAACTTGTTGCATCTTTCCCAAAAAGACTCCATGGCTGTATTATATCAAAAGGGTGCTTCTACTAAATACTGAGCAAAGGGTCTGAATACTTAGGACCATGTGATATTTCAGTTTTTCTTTTTTAATAAATCTGCAAAAATGTCAACAATTCTGTGTTTTTCTGTCAATATGGGGTGCTGTGTGTACATTAATGAGGGAAAAAATGAACTTAAATGATTTTAGCAAATGGCTGCAATATAACAGAGTGAAAAAGTTAAGGGGGTCTGAATCCTTTACGTACCCACTGTCTGTGTGTGTGTATATGTGTGTGTGTGTGTGTGTGTGTGTGTGTGTTATGTATGTATGTGTGGTATGTATGTGTGTATAGATGCGCGCGCACACACACACACACACACACACACACACACACACACACACACACACCGACCGATCGGTCCGTTGGTAAAACTAAAAAATTGGCAGCTGTAGCAGCGTATGTTTCCACAATTGCACTGTGGTAGCTTTTCATAAATCTTCTCTATGAAGCAAAACGGTGTGTGCAACCGGGTGGTGAAATAAAGAAAGAGGTGAGTAACACAGTTCAATGGTTATGCGCGTGGATCACTCCCCCAGGTCTTGCACTCAGCAGAACCCGGCGAATGAGAAGCCTTATTAATCACAAAGGCATGGAATCCTCCTCTTACAATCAGCGCTCACACCACTCCGTCATAGATGGGCATGTAAAAAAACACCTTACATAGTGTGACACCGTAACCACATCCCCCTTACAATTACACACAAGATCACATTAAAAAACAAGCATCTGATTTTGTGTTGTAATGCCCTGATGAAATGGGCATATGTGTTCGCATTCCATCTCCATGTGGTATACATAGTAGGCGCATCATTGTCAATGGGAGTGGGAATGCTTTTAAGTCCTCCTATAAGGTCTAAATAGAATTGCACACATTTGACTGGCTGATTGACAGTTACCCTAAGAATGAATGGCCAGGAATGTCCATGGTATCCAAACTTTGACCCCTCTTCCATCTATGGATACCTTGACAAGCACTTTGGTGGATTTTCTCACAGCTACACATGTTCTTGGGTCTTAAACATTTTGTACATTGTTCCTCAACCAAAATTTGCAGACTTAGGACTGGAAAACTTGAATACGCAGATGTCCCATGGAGCTTCAGAGGTGGCCATTATGGCAGATATAATCGTGACTTTAATTTCAAAACCATACAGTAAGTAAAAATCTATATCTCTTTTGTTCATTCAATTAAAAATGTAATTTTATTTCTGATCATCAAAGGGAAAGGGGTGCCATGGCAATTACTGGTGCAACAAATTGTATGACTGCATTGCCATATAGTTGCCAGAGTTCATTTTTGTACCTGGTAGTAATATTTCTATTTTGTCACATTGGCCAACTGAATATGGTTTCATTTTGTATAATTTGATCAAGATTTTTTTTCTTATGTTTAATACAATTGCATGTTTTGAATATGTTTAAAATTGCAAAAAAGAAAAAAAAAGTAGTTAAGCTAGATAACAAAGGGTGTGTTCCACCAAAGTACCACACCTTTCACAGGAAATACCTGCTGTACAAATTGCTCTTACAAATTATTAAATGGTAAGCTATGCAGTTAGTAGGGGGTAGATAAATGGATAACCAATAAAACAAAAATACAGAGCGGATTTTTTTTAGGGAGTTTAGAAAAATGTAAGTATTTAGGATGACATGGCACACATTGGATAAATGGTGTTGGAGTTTTAAATTCTGCTAAATTATGTGTAATGTTAAAGTACCAGTGATTGGAATGAAATGGCTAAATTGTGTGTAAATCTTCATTTTGTAATATACTCTAGCATAAACAGCTGGAATCTGCTTTCTTTGCCCACAAACCTTTTTGTTACACTAGTCTT
This sequence comes from Glandirana rugosa, assembly GCA_018402905.1. NCBI lineage: Eukaryota > Metazoa > Chordata > Amphibia > Anura > Ranidae > Glandirana > Glandirana rugosa. The sequence continues at coordinate 1,593,065 of BLSH010176082.1, forward strand.
TACAGATGTGGGAATAACACTGAATCGCAAAGATGGATTTTTAAAGTCAACCTGTACCCTGATTATGTACACTGAATTATTTGTGTTCTGAACAAGCCATTAAAGCACTTTTTAAACAAGCCCTCATTCACCTTTTTGTAGCTATAGGCATTGGAGAGAAATTAATTTTCAAGTTCACAACAGAAGCACAAAGTGTGAACTCTTGGATATTATTCGTGCAGCGCTTACTTAAATCCAGATAGAGAGGGTTTAGACTTTTGGTTGGTTAACTTAGTGTAAACTATTGTATGCCAGTGGGCAAAATCTAGTTGGTCACATCAAGGTCTGCCAAATCACCTAAATGATAGTACACGGAAAAGTCCAATAGTAATTCACGAACTAGAACAGTCAAATATAATCAAATGAAATAAGATGGAGTTGGTGAAATGTCCCAATTCGTGATCCTGGCAATATAGGTATTATCTCTCCCACAAGTGACCGATAACCATAGACAAGTGAGTCAGACGTCATCCACCACCAGATCCATTGAACACTTATCAGAAGCCGGTAATTAACCAGAATGGACCTCAATCCAAGATGCCCGTTCGGTGTCTGTATTGATCCTGTACAGTGGGACCGTGTGGACCAACGTCCCCCACATAGGATACGCCAATCTTTGGTAAGGTCCTCAAGCCAATCCAGAATCACAATGTATGGGCCACTCGCCAACTAATGCAAAAGAACAAAGATCTCGCCATCATAGCATAAAATCCTTTGTACATTTTATTAAAAAGCGGTATAAAAACTTACATTAAAAGTGGTAAATATGAGCTCATCAAAGTAGTATGCAGCAGTGTTACAGGGGGACCACAAACCCAATGCGTTTCGTTGCCAATAGGACATCTTCTGGGGTGTTAACTCTTGACCTATTCCTTAGTATTGCTGCACAATTCTGGAAGCCTGCCAGCCCTCTAATGTAAACACAACAGACGTTTAAGCTGTAAACTCTTTCACATTGGAGCGACTTGTCATGAGATTTTTGAGATTTAAATCACATGACAAGTTGCATCCTATTGTCGGCAATCTCACTGTTCAAATTGGTGCACTGCCGACTATGCAGTTTGAAAAATTAGTACATGCACTACTTTTGGCACTTTTTGGGTGCAACTTCAATAGACATCTGTGCATGAAGCTGCACAGATGTCTTCAAAGTCGCACCTGACGTCCCATGAAATTGTGCAATTCAATGTGAACAGGGACTGAGGGTCCTTAAGTAACAAGTGTTAAGCCCGCTACAAACAGAGCGATTTGCTCAATTCTTCCGTCAACATAGCCAGTGCTGATGGGGGAATCCCTCCTGCTATCACATTCGCTAGCCATAACCACATGTAAAATCTGACAGACTGGTGGTAACCAAGTTGATTGATCAACTTGGGTACATTCAGCCTGCCTATACATGGTTCGAATCTGTCGGTTCTTGCTGAGCCGGCCAAGATGCGAACCATCTTTGACCGGCTATGTCTGTAGGCAGGTGAATGTAAATTGATGTTTCTGTTTTACGTGTGGCTATCTTCGAGTCCATCTAGATCTGAAGAAAAAAAAAAAATGAAAGATTTGTCTTTTTTTTTTTCCAGTTTGTACAAAAACATGTAAACGGGCACATCTGTTTACATATGTCTTCCCATAGACCTAACTAAGCCCATTAAGCTGCATGAGAAAAAACTGAAGGGACATAAGTGACATAAATTCCATGCAGTTCAGTTTTTTTAAGGGGAATCTGTTCATGAATCCCTGCTGATCGGAGCAGATGCTGGTTAGTGTAAAAAGGTCCAAGGAAACAGATTGAAACTGGATTTGAGTCTGTTGTCGTCATAGTGTACTTCACGCGAACAAGCAGTAAGAGAGGTCCGTTTTTTTTACAGCTTAAAAATGTGTAACTTTATGAATGTGCACTTAGTAGAAGAGTTACTGGAATGATTTTGCAAAAGAACATATTCATTTCTGATTTTAAATGATTTTGTAATTCATTGATGTCTCACTTGCCCTTTTTTAGATTACAAATTTTCAGACCCAGAAAGAGTAAACTACAAATTTGAGTCTGGTACTTGGTGAGTTTATTATTATTACTATTCAAAAGCAATGTCAGAACATCCTTTAAGAGATTTTCTATGAATATTGGACTTTGCAACTTGTTAATGTCCATTTTGAAATCAATGTGTTTAGCGACTGAAGAGCTCTACATGGTAGGAGCATATTTTCTAGGGCCCAGGAGTTGAGAGGCCAAGAAAAGCTGACCTTTTTTCACCATTTTAGTGCTTCCATGACGACTTGTACGTTTTCATGAAGTTGTCTGATGTTTGAACCCCTAATAGATGTGTCAAGTAATTGTTCCATTATTTGTTGAATATACTAGGCAGCCCCATTTCAGTAAATTAGGATATGACCTGTTCAAGGTTTTTTTTTTGTCATGATAGAATTGAAAGGAAACCTATCACGAGAGAATACAAGGATTGCCATTCTTTCCTCTTCTGAAAATGCTGGTTGCCTGACCAGTAACCGTTCATATATGTGGGACTAGTGTGCGGTTCTAGAGTTCTGACCTTACTTCAATTTTCTAACCTGACTACTTGAGGTTCAAACTGTTTTACTTATGGTTTCAGTACTTTTGGAGTCAAGTTACTAGTATTTTAAGAGGTTGTTTGCTATGCCGTCCTTCTTCTCTCAGCACAGGTTCCTTTAAGTATTTGCTTGGATCACAGATTGACAAAATGATCTTTGGTTTTAAAGGCCAGCTTCAGTCAAAGGTGTTTTTTTTTAATCGTACAGGGAAGGACTTGAACCTCCCTCAACTTATTGTCCCTGCCCCTATTTAGGATACTGCTTTTTTGACATTAAGTGTACAAAGTAATCCTTATTGTAACCTCACCCGGGCGCTGTAGCCTATACCAGGTAGTGCTCCAGTCTGTATGATGCTTAACATGAAACTGCTCTTATTCACTAGGGCCTAATGGATAATTGGCTAACCTACACATTTGCAGGTATACTTTTTTTCCACTAGGGCCTATGGAGAAAAGATGTGTATGCATCATGAAACATCTGAGAGGTTTTAACCCTTTCCCTCATGAGTGCAAGCAAAAATAGTAGGAAAAAAAAAAGGGAGACTTGTTCCAAAAAAAACCCAAAAACCGTGGTTAATCCATCATTCTGCAAAGTACTTCTCCCTTGTGGTCTCATGAGAATATCCACAAAACCAATGTGGTGTATCCAATTTCAGTTCAGCCCATGGGAAAGAAGAAAAATCATTTTATTTTCTCCATCCCCGCTAACATCTTGGATGGAGGAGTCTTAATTGTGGAGTCCCCAGGTGGCTTCTGGCATTGCAAAACAGTGATTGCATTTGATAGGATGCAATTGCTGCTTGGCCAATAGCTATTCACCCAACAGTTGGTTTTTTTACATTTTTTTTTATCCAACTGGGTTGTGCTTGCAGAGCTCAAAAATTAGCTGATTTCCCAGGTATCAATCAAAATATGAGCCAAGTATGATAACTTGTCTGCAGTTGTTGAAAGATTCTCATGGAATGCCCAGGTGATTTGGCTGGCCTTCGATCTACAGATCCCCTGAAGCAACAGGCAAAGTTTTCTGGTCATCATACCTTACACAAACTTACAAGTGGGTTCATCAATACCCATATCAAAGCTGGTTATTTTACAATATCAGACGTATTCAGAAAAGCAAATTTCAATTATCTTATTTGGTCTTACAGCAGCAAACTGGAGACAATTGATGATAACGCCATTATCCGAGCCCGAGGTCTGCCATGGCAGTCATCTGATCAAGACATTGCACGATTCTTCAAGGGTTTAAACATAGCAAAGTGAGTGCATCACCCTCCTAAATGAACATCTTCCCTTACGTTATATCCTCACTTCTGGCTTCTTTATTCACATTCGTTATTTTGTTTTTTCTGTTTTTCCCAGTTGGGAAATTGCCATATCTTAGGGGGTGATTGTATACACCCTGCGGTAACTCAGGTAAGATTAGCACAGGGGTCATGGCAGGGTTATGGTTGTTTGGTTGAACAAGACCCCTTATTGTAGCAGTGTGTGTTTCCCCCCTGAGCTGGGTTGCTGTATCAAGAACATTTTCAATTCTGTCACTTTTTCCATTCTGGCATAAATTTTCTTTTGGATTTCACGGTAGTCTGAACTACCATAATTTTATCTCTGCATGTCAAAGCTTTATGGTTGCAGTGAACATGTTTTTATTTTGCTGTTGGGATGTCTGTTTCTTTTTGATGACAGTGGGATAAGGTTGTCTTCAAATTAAACTGGGTATTGCACTTTCTTATAATTTTCCAAGAGGTCCATGCCTCTAGGTTTTGCACTGCTTTGGATGGGTAAGGGTATAACTCAATGTTGGGCCTCCTGTGAAAAGTGGACCTTGATGGTCTGAACGGTCTTAACAAAACTGTTTTCTTTGCCCATAGCAACCATGTAAATCACTTCTTTCCTTCTGCATCATAAGAGGATATGTTTTCTATTGCATTTCAAATACTGAAACCTAACCAAATTAAGGAAGTTCTTGTTACCCATTGCAAACAAGTTTTCTTCTTTTACAAACATTTAATGGAGAAATGGTGGTTGGAGTTAAAATGGTTGCTGCAGCAAAGGAATATTTCTGTAGCACACTCTTCATACAATGGTCATTGTTTTAAAGGATAGTATTCTTTGCTGTAGCAACCAATCGGCTTCCAGCTATCCTTTTGCAGATGCAGCCTAGAAAATGACAGAAACAGGCTTACTCAATAAGGAAGTGCTGATGGTAGCGGTTATCAGAAAAGAGTAAGAACCTATCAGAAATTGGCTAATATGACTACAGTTAACTGCACATTCATTATTCCTTGCACGCCTTATTGAATAGACCAGACATTTGCTGGTATGGGTGCAAAAATATCTCATTTTGAACGCTTTTCATTCATGAGGCTCAAAACAACCTGTTGTTTTCTGGCAGTTGTGACACTAAGGGTGACCAAGCAAGGACCAACACATCCCAATGGTAACACAATCTGTAGCCTGTTACAATCTCTATCATAAGACTAACATCAAAATGGAAGCTAGCACTTCTGTACATTGGAAATGCCAGTTCTATTAAGGGTGCTCACATATTAAGAAATATTTGCACACTTTTTATTAGAGAAAGTAGTCAGCATTTCAATAGACATGAACTGCATTGTACCAACATTTTAGATGTGCAGTAATGTGCCTTTCCAATGATCACACATTTTTGGTTGCAGTTCCAGACACCTTCAATGTATAAGCGTAACATGCATATATACATATATTTTTCACTCCTTTTATGGATGCATGTTTAAACTGCTGAAACAAAAAATATGATGAAGCAAACAGCAACATGGTTTCTTCTGAAATCCTGACAGCTTACATGCCTAGACCCCCTTTGCCTAGATTCAGGCCTTACTGTACCATCAGCTGCAGGAGAGCCACAGGTTTCCCAACATTGATATTTCTTTCTCATCCATTGAGGGACCCAAGAATTCAGAAACTGCTAGGTTATATCACTGCCTACAATGGGATTACACTGTCAAATTGTGGACCAACCCAGTATACCCCCCCCCCCCCCCACTCAGAGCATGCCTCTGGTTTCTTTTTTTGTTTTTTTTTTAATGCAGTGTCCTTATGTATGCCTTCCTGCTCTGCTGAAAAGTCTTTTTCATTGGCTACTATTTTTCCTTTAAGATTCCTGCTACATTAATGCTGAACTGGCTTCCAAATGCAGCTATCTGGATCAGGCTTTCTTCCGCCTGATATTGGTGTGTTGTAGATGTGTATAGCTAGTCTGGAATGTGGCCTTCAGGAACTGGGCTTTTCATTTTCATTGTGGTGCTTTCCAGAATTGAGCGTACTGGTTGTTGGTTGCACAGTGCTCTGCAGGTCCAGAGCCGTGGCACAGCCCCCAGGCGTGACCTTCTCTCTGAAGGCTCACTCTGTGAATAGGCCGCGCACAGAGAGCTATTGGTTTGCTAGGACCACTGGGCGCACCTTTAAAACCTATTGGAGGCTATTGAACTGTAGTTATTGAGTGAGAGAGTCCTCTATTAATTGGTGATCCTATAATGCTAAGTTAGGCAGGCTACTTCCCAAAGGCCTTCTATCTGCACACAGGCGGTGTATTTCGCCTGGTGTGAAAAAAGTAACTTTCATCCCAAAAAGTTCTCTATGAATGAATCCTGGTCTTTTTGCCCTTAGCCCCATCAAGTGTCAGATTTAAGCTATTGCAATCTTGACTGCTGGTTTCCCATTTGTAAGACTTTTTTTTTATTTTATTATTTTTTTTTTTTAGTGCTCTGATGTCTCATCTGTGCACTCTTCTGGGACTCAGTGGGATCTGATTTCTAGTTCTCTGGATGTTCCAGGAACCATCATTTTCAGATTTACTCACAAGGTTCTATTGCTCATTGCCATCACCTCTGTGAGGTGAGTGTCTGAGCTGGCAGCCTTATACTGTAAAGAAAAAAACCCCTCCTGGTTTTACAGAGTGACAAGGTGGGGTCGTGGCCCAGAAATTTTGTCTTTTTGTGTTAGTTTTGGCTTTTCACCTCAACAGGACATAATCTTCTTCATCATTTTTTTTTTTTATCCCTCTGTCAATCTCTAGTCCATAATTAGATCTCCCTCAATTGTCTGGATAAAGTGCGGACCGTGATAGTTTACTTTTCAGCCACTGTGCTAATTTAAAAGGCTGGCTGGGTTATCCCTCATGGCCCCTGTAAAGAAGAACCTACTTCTGGTTACACCATTTCTTGGTTGCTCAGAGAGATCATCATCCAAGCTTATGTCTTAACAATTGGGTTCTACCCTTTCCTGTTAAGGTACACTCTTCTAAACCCCGAGTGTTTCTTGGACTTTTTCGCAACAGGCTGCTTTTTCCCAGATTTTTAAGACTTACTAGGTAGATGTTCAAGCCTCTTCCAATGATCATTTTGGCAAGGTCCTCAAGACGGCACTTTGATCTGCAGGCACTGCCCAGTTCTGTTTTTTTATGGGCTTGTGAGTTGTTTCTGTTGCCCACCTCTCAAATTGATTTCTTTTAAACATCCTGATTTTTGTTATGAATTTCTGGGTTCCCTTAATGGACTTGCCATAATCTTGGAGTCCATTGAGGAACCCAGGTCCCAACCTTTTGTGCCTGATTTTGCTCTTGGTATGGATTTGTCACAAAACTAAGGTATGCTGGGAGTGGGGGGTTCTACTTGGCTGGTCCACATATTTTTTATTTGGCAAGTGTCCAATCCTTCTGTAACTATCAGTATAACAACAGTTTCGGATTTTCTGTTTTCCTCCAATGGACTCCAAGAAAAAGATTTCACAGAAGTGCAAACATCTTTAGTATTCTGACTGCTGTCTGTATGTTATATGTGTAGGGGTGGAGCGGCTCTTTGCCTCAATGCACAAGGGAGGCGGAATGGAGAGGCTTTAGTCAGATTTGTGAGCGAAGAACACAGAGATCTGGCTCTTCAGAGACACAAGCATCACATGGGAAACCGATACATTGAGGTATGTTCTGCTGCAATTTCATATATTGCTGTTCACTGCTTTTGGAAATAGAATAACACCTAACATTGTTTTTCCTCTTCTAGGTGTATAAAGCCACAGGAGAAGACTTTCTAAAAATAGCTGGAGGTAATTGTTACAAGATTATATAAACTATACCACTTAATTAGCTGCAATGTGCCTTGCATGTAAAGCACTGGTGGGACTGGGCTATTCTTAGGAGCATGGTCACGTCAATACAATTTGGTTCTGGAAGCTTTGTTGTAATACCAGCTGTCTCCTGCCAACATACCAACTAACTATTGCAAAGGAGTTTATGCCTGAATCTGCAGTGCCGTAGCTTTTTATGTAAAGACCGGCTATGCAATAACTTCATAGTAACATCTTTCTTGTGCCTATTAATTAAAAGTAATCAAAAAGCATATACTATAAATTAAATAAATTGCTACCTACTTGCTAACCATTATGCAAATGGATTAGATCCATGTAGATGAGTGATTTCCTACCTTACCAGGAAACCTGTAAAACGCAGAGGCTGCCTTTTGCCAAGCTCCTCTCCTGAAAATGCTAGTTGCTTGACTGCTACAGTAATTTTTGTAAACTGGCTTGCACTTTATTTTCCATTGCTATGTGATTTTGTGGCATGCTTGTTCAGAGTCAGTGGCTCAGTACTGGAGTAACTGAGCAGGACAGCCAGACAATGGGCATTGGCAAAAAAAGTCCATATTGGCAGCCTACATATTCTTTTCAACACCGTATTCATATTTTAAGGTTTACCATACATCTTAAAATGTGACTGTAAACGGAGGTGTAACTAGCACTTTCAGGGCCCCGGTGAAAGAAATTATGAAGGGCCCCCTGTCCTCTGGCCAGGGCCCTTCCCACTGATCCTGGGGCCCTTTACTCCTATCGCGGGTCCCTTTGTTACGGTGCCGCAGCGGGGCCCTTTCACAAGTTCTGCAGCGGCCCCCTTTTCTGCCATCTTCGGGCCTTCCCATGGCGGTGAAATGCCAGGGCCCAGTCACAATTGCAACCTTTGTCAGTAGTTTTTAATTTTTTTTAAATCTTAGTCTTTTTTTACCATTTAATTTTATTTATTTTACAATTTTATTTTTTACAATTTTTTTAGGAGCTCTGTTGGTGGGCTTTGATGAGATATCAGGGGTCTAAACAAACCTCAGATCTCAATTTCCATCTGTGTAGCCTCAGCTGCACAGAATGAATGGACAGGAATAGCTGTGCACCGAGCCTCCCATTCATTCAGAAACGGAAGTATAGTAAAAAGTTTACTATGCTTCAGTCATGAATGAACCAATTGGTACCAATCCCTGACTGTTCATTCAGAAAAGGAAAGAGACGGTAAATGACAAATTTACCGACCCGTTCCCATCTCTCCATCATGACATCTTCTACAGCAGCTGGCAGGAGAGAGGAGGGGGGGAAGACAGAAGTTCTGTGGGGGGGGGGGGGGGGCAGGGAAGCACACAGTGACCCTGGGAACAGCAAAAGACAACTTAACTGGATAGAGGAAAATTGAGGAGATTTGGTCCTCTTAATGCCACCCCTCCTATTCAGGTGTACAAGGGAGGCACACAGGCCCCCTGGAGCATGGGGCCCGGTTGCAGTTGCAACCCCTATCGTTACGCCCTGGCTGTAAAATCCCCTTAGATCAACCAGCATGTATCAACTAATGTAGCAGGGGGAACTGCTTAATTGGCTATCATTTGAAAGGATTGTATGTGTGTGCACAAATGCAACTTGTGGGTGGGCAGCATTAGAGTGGGAAAAATAGCCTTCCTGCCTTAACACTCAAAATTAAATAATTTAGGACTTTTTAAAAATCTAATCCAAATGACAATGATCAGTTGCTTGCAGGTGATTTTAAAGCAACAGGTGTCACAAAATCCATTTTCTATT
>BLSH010176082.1:1602541-1614344 GCA_018402905.1 Glandirana rugosa
TTCCCCCCCCCCCCCCCCCCCCTTATTTATAGCTGTACACCAAACACAAATGTTTAAATAAAATAAAAATTAAAATAAATCTGTTTTAAACAATTAGAAATCCACTTTTATGCATCAAATGCATTTGCAAAACTAGATATTGACTTGTAAAAGTAGCAATGTCCTGATCACTTGGGTTACACTACCTGAGCAGAGCTGAGGGAGAGATGAGCAGTTCCATTCACTACAGGCTGCCTGCAGAAAACTACAGGAAGGCAGATGCAAGACCAATCGCCCTGCATAAGAAGAGCAGGCCAGGCACTGGTGACTGGTCTTTCATGCAGAAATTTCCAGCACCCCCCTCCCCAGCCCCCGATACTTAACTGAGCCGGCTGTAGATCCAATGATGTGCATGAGAGCAGAGGATCTCCCATTCCTAAAGGTAAATATAATATATTTGTTATAATCACTGTAATGCAGGGTTACTGCAAAAATCCAGGAAGATTCTGAATGTAAGAATGGACAACCTTTAAGAAAAATTTCCAGCTCTAGTCAGCCAACACCTAAATGCTGATCCTAATCCTCTAGATGGGCATCATTGATATAGCTTATGTATGTAGTTGGTCTGTTACATTAAAGAGTTCAGCCAAAACCTTCAGCTAGTTTTTGTTTAATTTCTTCCCATCTCATAGGTACGTCGAATGAAGTAGCTCAGTTTTTGTCCAAAGAGAACCAAGTGATTGTACGCATGCGGGGTCTGCCCTTTACTGCCACTGCCGAAGAAGTGCTAACGTTCTTTGGGCAGAATTGCCCTGTGACTGGAGGCAAGGAAGGAATATTGTTTGTAACCTACCCTGACGGCCGGCCGACAGGAGACGCTTTTGTGCTGTTCGCCTGTGAGGAATATGCACAGAACGCACTGAAGAAGCACAAGGACTTGCTGGGCAAGCGATACATTGAGCTGTTTAGGAGCACAGCAGCAGAGGTGCAGCAGGTAATTTCTGCCTTAGCCACAGTCTATTTTGTTTTGCATTTATGGGCTAAGATAACATAAAAAACGTACATTTTAGTTGCATTTGTTAGCATAGACAGAGAGAAATTGTTTGAGGCCAGTTTTGTACTTTTGCATAGCAGCGATGCGATGTAATACACTGGTTAACGCAACGCCCGCTAACACAAACCAAGGTGCATTGCAGTATCATTCCTACAGAATGGCATCCTAATGCACATAGCGTATGCATTACAGCACACAGACAGAAACCGTCTAAGGTTTGCTTATGACACCCTAACATTCATGTGGTGTTGCACACCACTGAGGTCTGCAACCAGTCAGTATATCACAGTTGTCAGAACATAAGATAATTGGATGCAAGATGCGACACAGTTCTGCCCAGTAAACTAAGCCAGTTCACATGTAGGCGACTTGCGATTCGACTTGTGTTGGTTCAAGTCGCTTGACATGAGAAATCCCATTGAAATGAATGGGAGCCGTCTTCATATACTCTACTCAAGTCTCTCTGACTTCAAGGCGACTTCAGAAAAGGTTCCTGTACTACTTCAATGTGACTTCTAGGCGATTTGAGCCCATAGAATTCAATGGAAGTCGCTTCCAAGTCGGATCACAGTCTATAAAGAAGAGACTTTACAGGAAAAAGAATAATTTTTTTTAAGACAACCCCCCCCCCTCCCTTTCTTCCCTGATTGGCCACAGGCAAAGTCACCTGGCATGGAGGTCGCTTCAGGTCGCGTTGTAAGTCGCCTGAAGTCGTGTTCAAATCGCCTAGCAAAGTCGCCTCTGAAGTCTGATCACCTAGGTGTGAACTGGCCCTAAGACACTGCCATCAGCTTGTGTCTAAAATGAACATAAAACATGGCTGCATGTGTTACAATGTCTGTTTTTTTTATTGTTTTTAATTTCCTACCTAGGGCTTTTAATGTGGCTTACTTGGCTATTGTTTTATACAGATAAAGACTGATTTAACTTTTTTTCATGATAGTACAGTGTGGATTGTCTTTTAAAAGCATTACATTTTCCTACAAAGTATTACGTTACCATTTTAACGAGACCTTGACAGAGCAGAAGGAATATAATAAGAATAACTTTTTTTTTTTTTTTTTTTTTTTTTTCCACCTTCCCTGTTGTCTGCTCACGTAATTACTCTATTAATGTTTAACAATGTTGATGTAATGTGGTATTTTTTTTTTTTCCTTACCTTCGACCACGTGAATTCCAACACTGTGTAAACACAACTAGCGGATGCACTCTAGTTCTAAAACCTACTTGCTGTCTTAACAGGAAATATTCTGTACAAAAATAAATGAAGATAAAAAATATTTATTTTGAGGGTTTAAATATTTTATCCACATTCCTCTGGGGGGAGAAATGTGGCAGTGTACAAGGTAAGCCCAGTCTGTTCATTGCTCTACATACACCAATCAGCCATAATGTTATGTCCAAATACCATAACCTGTCGAAGCATGGACTCCAGTAGAATTCTGAAGGGGTGCTGTGGTATCTTGCACCAAGCTGTCAGTATCAGAAAGTACAAGTCCTATAAGTTCTGAGGTGGGGGCCTCCAATGGATCGGGTTTGCTTTTCCAGCAGATCAGTTGTTTGTATTGAGATCTGGAGAATTTGGAGGCCAAGTTAAAACCTCAACTCATAGTTGTGTTTCTCAAACTGTTCTTGAACTCATCAGACGAGGCCACCTTTGTTCTGGGGTCCAGTTCTGATGCTCACGTGCCCATCGTAAGTGCTTTTGGCAGTGGACCGCATGGGCACCCTGACCAGTCTGCGTCTACACCTCTCCATGCGCCACAAATGGCAATGCACTGTGTGTCCTGGCAGCTTTCTGTTGGAACCAGCATTAACTCTTTCAACAATTTGAGTAGCTCTTTTGTTGGATCGGACCACATGGGCCGACCTTCCCTCCTCACCTGCATCATTGAGCCTTGGCAACCCATGACTCTGTTGCCGGTTTTCCTCCTTAGGACCATTTTTGGTATGAATCCAGATAAGCAATGTTGAGTCGGCACATCCAGATATGGTCTTCAAATCCTTTTAGTCAACCATGTATAAAACAAATACGCAGATGCGTTTCGTCAAAGCAGCCTTGTACAAAGCATATTTTGCAAATAGACACACAACCTATAAATATACAAGTGGGAGGGTGTAGTACAATTTTTTTTCTCCAATCAGATGATGAGCTTAATTAGAACATATTGGTGAACATCCTTGCAGATGCAGGATCTCAGTTTATATGAGACTGTCAAAACATAAAAGCAGAAAAGCAAAAAAATGAAATAAAAAATAAAATAAAAATGCAAAGTCAAGTCACTGCAAGGATCGCCGCGCACAGATATTTGATAAATTTTGAAACCCCTAACGGAGGAATAGGTCCACATCATATTTCGTATTCATTCCATGTGGAATTCTGGTATTGAGACTGAAAGTCCACCATACCCCCCTTTCTCACAACTACTTTTTTGCAGCACCTGCAGGTATTAACACCGCAGGCATAAGCGCCCATGGTGTGTAGACAAGTTCTTCTGTGGGTCGCAGATTGGAAGAGACTCTGGGAAAGAGTATCTCCCAATGTATTGGCACGTCTGCTGGAGAATCTGCACCCTGCCTGGATAATTGGAGGTAATCTTATGTCCACGGAAAGAATTGGCAGGTGTTTCCGAATAACATCAGTTACTTGATTATAGTCTAATGAATATTTAGTGACGAATGTAATGGGATGGACCCTTTTCTCAACTCTATTCTTTTTTGGATTTTTTAAAAGGGCAGCTCTATCTCTATTGGTAGCAATGTCTATAGCCCTATTAATGTACTTAGTGCCATAGCCCCGTCTTTGTTACCTAGACGATACTATAGCACATTCTTTACTAAAGGATTCAGCTGTGGAACAGTTGCGTTTAGTTCTGGTCATCTCTCCTACTGGCACCGACCGTATGGTGTGCAAAGGATGGCAGCTGCTGGCATGTAGCAAAGTATTGCCAGCGCAAGGCTTACGATAGGTACGGGTAGCTACACCATCCGAGGAGGAACTGCCGTACAGTGTGATATCTAAGAAGTTGATACAACTTTTGTGTGTTTCAAAGCTGAATTCCAAGTTGAGAGAGTTGGCATTGACATATCTGTTAAATAATTCGATATCCTCATGTGGGCCCTTCCAGAGTAATAGCAGATCATTTATATACTGACCATACTAAATGATATGGTCAGCATATGGATTGTAAGACGAGAAGAGAAACCACTCTTCCCACCAGCCCATGTACAGATTGGCCAATGAGGGGGAAAACCTCGCCTCCATCGAAGCACCTGTGCGTTGTAAGTAATATGTCCCAGCAAAGATGAAGAAGTTGTGCTTCAATAGGAAATCTGTACTAAGAACAATGAATTATTTGAGCTCCTCATCATACAAACTGTAATGTTTTAGGTGGAACTTCAATGCCTCCAGTGCCAAATCATGAGGAATACAAGAATAGAGAGACTTTACGTCCATCATAATCCAACTATAGTCATTGCACCACTTGACATTTTGAACATGAGATAGTACAGTTGAGGTATCTCTGTGCCATGGAAGTCTGGTCACTAAGGGTTGAAGATGTTGGTCAACCCAATGACCCAGTTTTTCCAGCAAAGAGCCTATGCCAGCAACTATAGGACGTCCCTGGACTGGGGTTTTGTGCAGCTTGGGGAGGTGATGGAACACTGGAGTTATGGGATCGCCTACCTGGAGATATTCCACTATCTTGGGCGTTGAGACCCCCATTTCTTGCCCAGTGTCCAAAAGATGGGAGAGCTGTGATCCAAACAGAGGTGGGATTACCAGATAATACACGGTAAGTAGTGGTATCCCCCAAAAGCTTCACTTTTGTAATCCTCAGAGTTTAGGATAACAGCTCCCCTCATGTCCGCCTCTCTCATGACAATCTCACCATGAGTTTTGAGGGATTTGATGGCAATCCTCTCTTGTCTGGTGAGATGGTCTCTGTGGAATTGTGGAGATTTAGCAACTTTTTCACTCAGTGAGACTAAATCACGTCTAAAGTCTGGAACATTTCTATGGCGGCATTACGTGCTTGGACGGGATAGAAAATAGCGATTGCCACTCTTGATATCATAATTGACAATGCCATGTAAACCCCCTGTTTTCGATTGCAAGCTCTCCAAGGTTGATTTGGCAATCAGATCTTGGAAGTAAAAACTAACATAAGTAACTGAGTCGTCTTGGGGAGTCTGCAACGGAGAGATGGGTTGTTTAGATTCCACCGAAAAATATTTCCTAAGCACTATGTTGCGGACAAAACGATTGACATCTAATATAGTATCAAATAAATCCAAAGCGTGTAAATGGAGAGAAAGAGAGCCTCTTTGATAAAAAACAATTCTGTGTCAGAAAATGCAACAATAGACAAGTTAATCACTTTAGTTACATAAAGCATCGGTATCAATTGTCGCCTGTTTTGCTATTTGTTCTTGCTCCTCGTTTGATGGGAATGGCTTGGTTTTCCTGGAGCTTTATCGTCCTGGTCTAGTTTCTTTTTGTTTTGTTTGGGCCCACTTTGGGTGTCGCTGGGTAGTTCAATAAAAACAGCATACGGGAGATGCCCTTTTGGTATGTCCTGACCACTGCAGACTGGGAACATCCCACAAGAGCTGTCGTTTTTCAGTTGCTCTGCCCCAGTCATCTAGCCATTGCCATGGCCCTTGTCAAAGTTGCTCCTTACACATGCCCATTTTTTTATGCTTTCAACATATCAACTTCAGGGAGAACATATTCACTTGTTGCCTAATATATCCCACCCACTTTTGGGTGCCATTGCCACAAGAAAAATCAATGTTCACATTACCTGTCTTTAGTCATAATGTTATGGATGATCGGTGTATGTCCTAGCTTGGAAACACTTGATTAGTCAGGAAGCACATCTTGCAGGAGTTTCTTGATGTATTCACATTAGAACAAAATCTTTTAACAGTTGAAACTATTTAATAATATAAATAAATATATATATATATATATATATATATATATATATATATATATATATATATATTATATATATATATATATATATATATATATATATATATATATATATATATATATATATATATATATATATAATATATTTATGTGTGTGTGTGTGTGTGTATATAAATATATTTGGGGACACACAGCATCTGGTAAAATGTGCACATACAACTTTCTTTGCAGGTACTCAACAGATACTCTTCTACACCTCTTATCCCTCTTCCAACACTTCCAACACCACCCATAATTCCAGTACTACCTCAGCCATTTATCCCTCAAATCAATGTCAGAGACTGTATACGGCTGAGAGGTCTTCCTTATGCTGCCACAATAGAGGATATCTTGGATTTTTTGGGTGAATTTTCTGCAGATATCAGGACACATGGAGTTCATATGGTACTAAACCACCAGGTAGGTTATCTGCTAATTCCTCTAATAAATCTACAATACAAATACCTTCATGCAATGTTTGTCCAGCTTTACTCAGTTGCATACTGTTATTACAATCCTTGTGCTGTGCACTACTGGGGTTCAGCCTGCGTGGTTGATTTGGGCCGTATGCCGCTAAGAATCGAGGTTTCTCTATGGCGGGCAATCAGCCACGGCCAGCAACCTGTACAAAATCAACTAAAGGCTGACCAGTTCTGCGGATGTTTGCTTATAAAGACACATTTGTATGTAATCTCATGTAACTGCATGGATATTCAGTTACATGTGAACAGCCACAGCGTCTATCACTTGGTCATTGATTTGTACTGGCTAATGACCACGGCTCATTGCACACCCTTGTGCATGCCCACTGCAGGTTGTTCCTTGGCAGCGTACAGCCCAAATGGGGGACAGGGAGAAAGGTTGGACCACCTTGTAGGGTTCTGTTGCTATGTCTGTCCCTCTTGAACATTCCTTGCTTTTCAGATAGCGGTCACCGAGGAGACCGATTCTAACTCTTCCCCGAAATGTCTTAATGTTTTGAACGGCGTTGCTCTTAAGTCTCAATGGAGAATTTGATAACTGCAATGAGATGGGAGATTCTTAGTTGAAGGTTTTAGGGCAATAGTCGGCAAGATTTACTTTTCTAATTTGTCTGATCAAAATTATTTAGGAGACCTGCCACCATAGACCTCATAATAAAAATGGCTCGACCATTCTGTTACCATCTTGTGCCATGGGCTGTGCAACAAAGTAGGGATGGGCAAAGTTTCAGCCCAAACTTCCGTTCACCCAATCCCTGAATTTAGAACATTATGGGGTCTTCTGCGCGACTTCTGCACTGCCAAACGCCCCATAATGCATAGTGCGCAGACGGCACGCACAGCTCCTCCTCCATGGGAGGGCTGCTGCCGTCTGCGCTCGCTTTGTTTTGACAGTTTATAGTGAAGGGCGGGGTATGATGTACCCGTTACGTATTCACATGGGGGGCGTGATTTGGGGGCTCCCTTATTAAAAGGGGCTCCCAGATTCCGATAAGCCCCCCCCCCCCCCCGTTGAGGGCATGTAGTCCGGTTCAGGGGGGGGGTGCTCGCATGCTTCCCCCCCCCCCCCATCCTGGCCGGCCAGGTCGCATGCTTGTATAAGGGTCTGGTTTGGATTTAAGGGGGACCCCACGTCAAATTTTATAAAACATTTTGGCGCGGAGTTCACCTTAAAATCCATAGCAGACCTGATGTCGGAGCTAATGTCATTTTGCTCTGGCACTGTTCTAAACATCAGAGGTGCGCCCTAAAGGCAGACTAAAGGGACCCCCCAGGCACATTATTTAAAGGAATATTTCATTTTTATTGTTTCACTTTAAGCATTATTAAAATCACTGCTCCTGAAAAAAACTATCAATTTCAAAACTTTTTTTGCATTGACACTTGTCCCCTAGGGCAGGACCCGGGTCCCCATAGACTTTTTATGGCAATAACTTGCATATAAGCCTTTAAAATTAACTTTTTTGATTTTTCATGATCGGGTCCCATAGACTTTAACGGTGTTCGAATGTCTGGACAAATTTTGTGTCTGTTCGCATGTTCTGGTGCAAACCGAACCGGGGGGGGGGGGGGATGTTTGGCCCATCCCTACTACAAGGAGGCATCTGCTTGCTTCCTCAATCAGCAGAACCCAAAGGTAATTCTTTAAAAATGTTCACGATTTAAAAATCTGATGTTGCGCTTTCTGGTGGTGGTCCCCTTACCCTTCAAGTCATGGCATCAGTCACCTTTCTAAACTGTAATTTCAATTTGTAAATGGAAATAAACCCTTTTTGTGTCTCCTGACATAGGTGACAGTGACTTACTACATGGGGTACTGCAATAGTCCTCTGAGCACTTTCTTAAGTTGACCAAGGTGGACAAGTGCTCCAAGAAGGGAATAGTGTGGTAGTGTCTGCCAGGCCAAATAAACATTATACCATATGCCATTTGATTCCGAAACAAGTTACAAGCTTGAAGAAATGTCCCTGTAATAGTTATGTGCCTTTTACTGAAGTTAGATTAACTGGGACAAATATAGAACTAGAAGTTTGCCAACATTTTGTAGGTGCTTTCAGATTTTATGGACTGAATACGGATTGTTTATCATGGGCAGGAATGCTTCAGCTCAAAAAATAAAGCTGGGAGGCTGCTCTGCCACCTTTCCCAGTACAATAAAACAATGCAGGGCTATTGTCTGGAGCTGTCAATGTACACATCCCTGTGGCTCTAAACACAGGCACACAGCCTCTGCTGTACAACTATAGCAGACAGCGAGATTAACTTATCCAAGGTCGCAAAGAAAAGAACCTTAACTGGGCAACTCCCATTTACTTAATGACAAGAACTTTAATCATTATTTTAACATCCTGCCATAGTTAACACTTTGGTCCATGTTACATAGTAAGTGGTTATGAAGGGGGGTGGTGGGTTTGTAGGGAAAAGGACTGCCTTTAGCAGCTAAGGATATCTAACTACAGCTATCCTTCGTAATTACATTTCTTGTAAAGCAAAAATTATACTTCTTGGCTTTGGATAGAATAGGGAAGGTTAAATTCCACCCCCCCTTCTTTTTTTTTTTTTTTCTTTTGCTGGCCCCTTGGGAGAGTTCCTCTCCCTTCCTGCCCTAGAAAGTGAGGGAAGGTCCCCTCTTAGGCAGATAAGGCATGCCCACTGCAATATTTACGCTCACCTCTTTTTCTGATGGAAAGTAGGTTTTTATTGACTTTGTCCTAGTGACAGTGGTCACCTGGACAAATGAAGAGGCTTAATCTCCCCAACACAAGCCACGCTTAAAAGAACTACAAATGTTGTGTTAAACTGTTTCTCCACACCATCCACACACAAATAAAAATAAAAAAAGTTTTGGCAACATGAAAAGTTTGTTTCCTATGGGTCACTTGACTTGTTCTCTACTGGATAAACCTGTTTTGTAATCCCTTCCTTTAAAAAACCACAATAAAGCTTTTCTTGGTCCGAACCTCACCTTTCTTTGTAATACTTGCCCCTGTTTGATCACTCGAAGTGTAGCCCATCGTAGAATTAGAGGCTTCTGACTGGTAGAATGCCAATAACGGATAGAGTTACTACATCTTGGAAAGCATGTGCTACATCCTTAACGATAGATGTCTTGATTACATAGTCCAAAGACGATCACGTAGTACCTCTCACTTGTTGATGAATCCTTTCGTTTTCAGGCAGGACTGCTTTAAAAATTGCAGCAAGCCCAGGGCAATGATAACCTGAGCATGGAATATCAGGATACTCGCTTTGCCTAGCTGGGCAAAATTATTGGTTCTTAGTTTTATTCAAAGGATATCTTGGTCTGTGATGCTCATTAGAGCTAATGTCCAAATTCTGCTCCAAAGACTCTCATATCCCCTCTAACTGCAGTTTCTGGAAAAAGGCTCCGGTTGGGCACTAGAGACCTACAGTGTTTAAATATAGTAAAAAGGCTAGACCAGGTTTGTAGAACTTAATGGGTAGCCGCTACTGAACAAACTTGGAAGTATTGTCCTTTCATTAATGTAAATGGATTTATATATAGGCCAGATACACTATATTGTCAAAAGTATTGGGGCACCTGCCTTAACACGCACATGAACTTTAATAGCACCCCAGTCTTAGTCCGTAGGGTTCAATATTGAGTTGGCCCATCCTTTACAGCTATAACAGCTTTAAGGTCCATAAAGACATGAGTGAGTTTGGGGTGGAGAAACTTGACTGGCCTGCACAGAATCCTGACCTCAACCTGATAGAACACCTTTGGGATGAATTGGAGCGGAGACTGCGAGCCAGGCCTTCTCATCCAACATCAGTGCCTGACCTAACGCATTGTCTTCTGGGAAAATAGTCAAACTTTCACATAGACACACTGTTAAACCTTGAGGACAGCCTTCCCAGAAGACTGGGATGCCATTAAAGTTCATGTGCGTGTAAAGGCAGGCGTCCCAATACTTTTTTGACAATATAGTGTATATATGCCAGGCAATTATGATTCTTGGGAAGTAATCTGTAGCTACCTCCTGTATTTTGCAGTTCGGGTACACTTTAAGATAAATGACTCCTGTATTCAACTGGCTCCCTATATACCGGGCGACAGTAATGGTTGCTATTACTGTACACGTGTAGCACAAAGTTTACCTAGTCTGAAAATAAGGTACCAGTATCTCCTAAGTTGGAGTTTTTTCTTTACTTCCCATGTCAGTCACAACTGTTTAATCTAGAGAGAAATTTTGAGAAAATCTCTGCACCAGGACCACAGACAATCAAAACCTGACAGATGCTAGTCCTTCCCCAGTTGGCTGTAGTGTTGCATTTTTTGTATCGGTTTTCTATTTTAAGCTAATTGAATGTGGTCTATCAGTGTGTAGACCATGGGTAGGCAACCTGCGGCCCTCCAGCTGTTGCAGAACTAAAAGTCCCATCATGCTTCTGGGAGTAATTGTAACTGCCAGCCTTGCAATGCCTCATGGGAAATGTAGTTCCACAACAGCTGGAGGGCCGAAGGTTGCCTACCCCTGGTGTAGACACAACCCATAAAATACAACCATGCATATGGCGCTAATAGGCCCTTAAAAATATAAAGCATATTCTAAAACACCTTTTATTTAAAGTGATCACATGACCTCTGTTCTCAGCTGCATAAGAGGCTTACAGCGGTAGAGTGGAGACTGCAGGAGACAGAGAAACAGCAGTGCACTTATCTTCCCAGTGAGGAGCTTTGCTGGAGGATGTCAACAGCAGTCTCCCTTCTACTTTGAGTACAGCCGCCTATACTGCAGTGGTCATAGAAGCAAACTAACCCCACTGAGATGGATGTGCTTACATGCCTAGCGTGGTCAGTTTGAAGGACAGCATGGAGACTGGAAGGGTCGCTGTGTATTTCACATAAAGGAAGCAATGCAAAGAGAAGAGGGTACTTTTTAATACAAGTACATGTTAAAGGATCACCCTTTGTGAACATGTTACACCTGATTTTAGGGTGTAACATGTAAACCCCCCCCCCCCCACCAGTGACAGCAGTACAGGGAGAAATCTTTCATACTAGCTGTCACTGTTTGAGAACAGCGTGGCCGTGCAGGGCTCCACCCACACGGCCGTGCCATTCATACACACAGCTCTGTGTCAGAATGAACTACAAGCCCCAACATACTTGGCAGCTGTTGGCTCAATGACCTACCATGGCACTGTGGAGCACTGTGGTAATTCACTGAGTTTTCCTGTCGGGGAGTACCAGCTCGCCCTTATGGGATGTACAGGCAAACAGATACACTGACACTGTGCAGGAGACTTGCATGGCATCAGTGAACTGCGGATCACTGGTGC
>BLSH010176082.1:1616453-1632276 GCA_018402905.1 Glandirana rugosa
CCCCCCCCCCCCCCCCCCATAGTGCTGCTGGCTTCTCTCCTTCCCCCTGGAAGCTGCAAGCACACAATAAGATCCTTCAGGATGGGGGGGTAAATGTCATATTTACCTGCCTTTTCTGAATGAACACAATGAGTGAGCGGTACTGATTAACTATGTTCATTCATAACTGAAGCATAGTAAACTGTCTCTTTGGGGTCAGGTTGGCTGTAGAGGCCCCATGGTTTCTAACAGCAGCCCTGGGTGTAACAAGTGTTTTGTATAGCCCAAAATGCATTTTTTTTCTCATTAGTCTTAGAGGAAGGTTTCTTTTGCGGTTTGTGTCTTGCTGAGGAGATTTCCTATTTTAGACAAACAAGAAGTGAGGGGAATTCATGTGGACATTTTTCACCAAAACAAATGTCCTCATTAGAGAATATCCCTTCATCTCTTGTTCTGGGGACAACTGTAAAAATATTAGATTTTGCCATCCGCTTCTGTCTCGGTGACAGTGGTCACCAGGACAAACAGATTAAATCTTCACAGCAGTGGCATACAGAAATAGTTTGGCCCAGGGTTCTAACCCTCCCCATTCTATCCAAAACCAAAAGCGTTATGGTTGGACTTGCACATGGTGACACTTAGTCATATGGCTGAGCTTTTTAACGCAGTGCATGTCTTTTTTATTTTTACTAGTGCTACTGTTTGGATCCTTTTCTGAAAGTGGTAATGCTGCAAATATAACAAAATCAGATTTCCGCTGTACTATTTTGTCAGATATCAGAAAACCTGATAGCTAAGTGACAACGCCACTTTTTTTTTTTTTTTGCTCCGCTGTTAACGTTCTGTTGGTCTACTTTGAAATGGCTGGTGTGTGGTTGACAGGTCCTGGAGAGCCGCTATGCAATTCTCAAAGCAAGGTGACAACTAGGAATCTAAAGGTTATTACCTTAAAAATGGTTGTAGTTTTAAGGTCATCAAAATGAAGAAATGGCAAACAAAACCTACTAACTGTGTACCAATAGTTGGATGTTTTTGGGTTTAGTTCCCCTTTAAGTCACTTTTTAGTAGATTAGAAGCTTTTTATCCAAAGCAAAGTGTGAAACTGCATTCTTGATTCTTGCACCTTCAATGGATCTTGATAGAAGCATATACAGCCCTGCACAGATACAGTATATATATTCATTTTGCGTTGCACCTTTAAATATTTTCTATGCTTTAACAAGATGCCATGCAAATCCACCTTTCTAATGAACTTTTAAATTGAGCATCATACATTAATTCTTTATTATGGCGTTTGCTTGCCTACCTGCATTGGGTAGAATTTTCAAAAATGTTTAATTCCTGTAATTGAAACCTCAGAATTAATTCGAATATTGTGAACATGACCTCCAGGATAAACTCCAACATTGTGAACAAGGTGGTTGTAGTCACAAAACCACAAATATAATGACATTTTGGATTTTTTTTTTTAATATCAAATTTTGCTTTTGAATAGCAGTGTGTGAATACATTCCCTCCTTTGTATAGAACGAAAAGCTAGAGAAAACAAGAATGTAAAGGCTGCAAAGATGCACGACCATCTAAAAACCTTAATGTAAATTTAAAATTTGGTATTGTTTCGGATGGAAACAATGAAAATGATTGAATAAGGCAACCAGTGCTTGTACTAATGCTACTGATATTGGGGGGCGGGGGGCTTGTAATCGCACATTGTGGTTTTTGGGCACCTAGTTATAACACATTCAGCCTTATTTTAATGCCCATTATGATAAAAACATGGCAGAATTTCATTGACAAAGATGACCATAGATTATGCAATTTACTTTGCTTCTACCAATGGTGGAAGCACAGAGAATTGCTTGATTCCCTCAACAGTCAGTGTTGATTGGGAAATACCTCCCGCAGTGGTATTGTGTTCTGCTGGTGGGGATCCTTCTCTGCCTGCAGAACACACTGATCACTGCTGGCATCTATAGCTGCTGGTAGAGATCGCATGCAAAATATCAGACTGGTTGACCTAAAGTCGATCGATGTATCAGCTTCAGTACAATCAGCCTGCTCCTAAATGGATCGAATCTTGGCCAGTCCTTCCTGAACCAGCTGAGATTTGATCCATCTATGGGCAGAGATCAAATTCATCTATTCGCTTCATAAGGAGGGGTATATTTCCAGCAGGCGAATCCAGGGGGGTGCTTAAAGGACTTGTAAAGACAGAAGGTTTTTTTTTTATCTTGATGCATTCTATGCATTAAGATAAACCTTCTGTGTGCAGCAGCTCCCCTAATACCTGCCATTAGCCCGTTTTCTGTCCAGCAATGTCCACGATACCCTCAGCCATCCAGGACACTCCTCCTGATTGGCTGAGACACAGCAGCAGTGCCATTGGCTCCCGCGGCTGTAAAAATCAGTCAGCCAATCGTGGGAGAGGGGGGGCAGGGCCGGGTTCAGGGCTCTGTGTCTGAATGGGTACACGGAGCTCTGACTTGGCTCGGGTGCCCCCATAGCAAGCTGCTGGCTGAGGGGGTACTCGATAGGAGCGAGGGGCCAGGAAAGCAGAAGAGGGACCCGAGAAGAGGAAGATCCGAGCTGCTCTGTGCAAAACCAACTGCACAGAGAAGGTAAGTTTAACATGTTGAAATAAAGCCTTCACAATCACTTTAACTTAGTAAATTTAGGAAGGTTATAAACTTCACCGGCATCAAGTGAAGAGCGTGAATTCAAGTGCGGAAATAAGACTCAGAAATTAGATGTACAATAGGGTAAGCATGGCAGAGCTGGATTTAAGCCTGGTATAGACTGAGGTTTTTTTTTTTTTTTCCATTCAACCTAGCAAGTTGAACGAAGAAAGAAACCTGTCCGCTCCGGTGGGAGCCACTGTACTAACGATCCAACATTAGTACAGCGATCTCCCCTGCTGAGCGGTTATGTTCTGATGGGAAAGCCCCCTACCCCCACCAGAACACTCCGATCGGCGCTCTCTGTCATTGTTTGAGAGGGCTGATCAGGAGCCAGTCAGGAAATGCTGGCCGAGTGGCCGGATTCTGTCAGACCAGCTGCCATATACACATGGGCCAAATGTCAGCTGTTTTTTATTCAACTGGTGTGTGTACGATTCTGAAGTCTGGTATTTGTAACTTTGTCCAAAATCTAAAGCTGCATAAGGGGACAAAAACGGAAAAGCTCAATGGATCACAACAATGAAAGGAGAACAAAATTGCATCTCAATATACTGTAGTAAAAAGTCAAGCCTTTTATTTATATCACCATTTCCATAAAGTCGACAAACAAAACTCATAACTCCTGGAAAAATAAATGAGTGCATTGTACATCAATTATCTTACTGCTCAGTTTTGGTTACAAACCACATCAAGCCATCCTGCATTGTAATGGATCAAAGTCAGTTTCCTCTGAGCCAAGCCACTTTCCTACCCTGGGAACCAGGCATTTTTCCCTGCTCGTTGTCTTCTTGGGTACAGGTCCCCTCGCTGCCCCCATGAGTTCTCCTGCCTATGAGAGAGCACCTGGTTGCTGCAAGTGTCACCCCCACCAATAAAATGTGTCACACAGGCAGTAATTTGGACACCTGAAGGAAAGACCCAGGAATAAATAGAAGAAGAAAAATATTTTTTCCATATACCACCATTTAGTTGAGGGTTTGGGAAGGAAGGGAGGTAAAGGAGGTTTCCAATATACAGTATTGTTGGACTTTAAAATCTATACCTGGCCCCTTATAAAACTGGCCACACTGTATCATATCAGAAAGTCACCGCTTGACCATTTTATTTTTTGTAACGGGCTAAATCTGAATGCTGGTCAGACTGAAAACAAACATACTCTTTTAGGTTCAGCCAGTATGACTTACTTGGTATTCTTTTATCATTGATAGGGCCAATTGGGTCAATTGCTTCAATTATATTACCAACCTGTTAAAGGTTCAAATTGTCAGATAATAAATTACAATTGACAAAAGCAGGTTGTTGGGCAAAAACTGCCCAAACTCAAAGTAATAACATAAACTCTATATTATATCCTCATTAGCTACTGTAGTAAAGTGACGGTGATATATGACAAAGATCCATATGGCATAATCCAAAATAGAGACAAGGGAGCATGAGTAATTGTAGATCCCAAGGTACACAAGGCTGTACTCACTTTGCTTGTTTATTGGTCAAAATATCCAGTAAAGTAGATTGAAGCACAAAACCAGCAAGTGTGGCAGATCCACCATACTGTGCAGTATTGCTGACACATCATTTTTCTTTAAAAACAAAGTCATGACAATCTAAACTAAAGGCTGCATCATAAGCATCCATGTATATAGGTTGAGTTAAAGGTTGGCCATAAGCCACCAAAATAACAGGACAGGCAATCTCTGAATGTCCTCATCCGTTATGCGTAAAATAGATGCATATTAAAGGCCTTCTATTCGAGTAAACCTAGTGTATGCACTGAGGCGCCAACTAACTATCAACATGCATTATGGAAAGTCCTGCTGGTACTATGTGGATCTAGCAATCCCGGGTTGATCTTTTCCTTCCCTGTTTGCAAAAGCACTGGATTAAATGCTATTCTGTGAGTTTTATAAATCCTTAGAGCATAATTGAACTATAAGCTTTATAGGGACATCTATTATGGGGGGCTATGCATGGCATGTACAACGTTTTGTTCCTACCAACAGTAACTTTCTCAGACAGAACTGTGCCTCCAAATTATCAATCTGGCCAATGGAGATAGAATTTCTTGATTCGGAATAACTCCAATTGTGTTGCAAATGTGACTTGGCTTTGTCAACGTGCAGGTGATAATGGTGCTTTTGAACTATAGTAAAGTGAGATGTAAAAAGTGCATATAAAGCTCAAACTTTTTTTTATCCCATTCACCTCTAAAAATGTTGGCTTTACCTCCCACTTTGTCTTGGTGACAGCAGTGACCAGGAAAAATAGAGGGGTGTATCTCTAGCAGGGAGGTGGGTGGCAATAAGAAAAAAAAATGCTAAAGGGTCCAACCCTTTACTACTCCCAAACTTAAAAAAAAAAAAAAAAGCCTTTTACATACACTAAATATGGCACATCTTCCCCTCTTAAAGTGGTTGTAAACCCTTGTGTGGTTTTTTTTTTTTTTTTTAATTAAAAATAATAAAGGCGTTATACTTGCCTGCACCTGTGCACTAGTTTTGCACAGAGCAACCTCGATCCTAATCTCCTGGAGTCTACTGCCAGTGTTCCAGGCTCCTCCTCCTCATTGGGTGCCCCCACGGAAAGCCGCTTTCACTCAGGGCACTTGTGTGGGCTCGCTGCTGCGTCCATTGACACAGATAGTGGGACTCGGCTCTGCCTCCCAGTCACAGAATTTAATTGACTGCCAATGGCTCCTGCTGCTATGAATCTATCCAGTGAGGAGAGAGGCAGCGGCTGGAGCTGCTGCACTTGTGCACATCACTGGATCAGGCTCAGGTAAGAAAAAGGGGAGGGTCTGGGAGGGAGCTACAACAGAGGTGGTTTTTCACCTTAATGCAAAGAATGCATTAAGCTTAAAAACCTTAAGGCTGAGTTCACACTGCAGCACACTCAGGCTCACTGCATGGGTCCGGTGCGTCCTCGTTCACTGTTTCGGGTACGATTTCAGCCTGGATTTTGGGCTGAATTTTGACCTGAAATTGACCTGAAATGGACCAAAAGACGCACAGGACCCCTGTGCAAATATGCACCAGAGCCGCTGCAGAGATGTGTGGACCGGCTCCATAGACTGTCACAATCTCCTGCTATTGCGAATTGAATGCTGAGAAACCGCATCCAATTTGCACTAGTGTGAACTCAGGCTTTAGAATCACTAAGGTTTACTTTGCTCTTTTAATAGAATATTCCAGTTTCCTAAACAATTGGATGGAATATCTGCACTTTTAATGTAATATACAAACTCAAAATACAGAAGACAGGCAAGCATAAAATCTAGAACTCTTGAGCGGTGTACTCTGTGAACGTTGTAAGTATATTTCTGGTTTGAGCAGTGGTTCTCAACTCCAGTTCTCAGGACCCACCAACAGGCCAGATTTTAAGTATTACCTTGGGGAGATGCAGACTAGAATACTGCAATCACTGAGCAGCAAATGATATCACCTGCGATGCATTTCAGTTATCCTGCAAACCTGGCCTGTTAGTGGGTCCTGAGGACAGGAGTTGAGAACCACTGCGTTAGAGGATTGGCAGGTGACCAGGTAACTAGCATTTTCAGGATGTCAGCAGTAACAGTTTTACTACGAGTACCATTTGGCTTTGGGTGTGTAGGGTTTTCCTGAAACTGATTTGTTACCATAATTAAATTTTAAACCCAAACTTTAATCATATCTACAGTCTTGCACAGGTCTATGGGCTCATCTCCTGTGCTGAAATTGTGTGTTCTGATTTCACTTCACACTGTGCTTCCCGCGGTGTACATCAGAAGCTGCAGCAAGTCGGGTAGAGCAGTGTTTCCCAACCCAGTCCTCAAGGCACACCAACAGGTCATGTCTTCAGGATTTCCATTATTTTGCACAGGTGATTTGATCAGTTTCACTGCCTTAGTAATTACCACAGCTGTTTCATCTGAGGGAAATCCTGAAAACATGACCTGTTGGTGTGCCTTGAGGACTGGGTTGGGAAACACTGGGGTAGAGCTCTCATTTCCTGGCTCGAGGACACCCGGTATATAGTGCTTTATTCCATGGTCCTACTGTTTCTGGGCCACTCCTTTTATTTACTGAATGTCATGGTTTTCAATTATGGAGGCTCGGCATCAGGTGTATGCTACTTGGGGTGGGTTTGGGAATGGCCACCCCTCCTGTCTACATCCACCCATTGGGGCTTGAGAGGAGTACTGATGCAGGGTGCTGTGATTTATTACAACAAAAATGCCTGGTTAAACCTACAAGCACTATATTTCACCACTACTTTTCCTATATATTGAATATTCAAAATGGCAAATGCAATAATGTAGTGGTTGGATAAAATGATTAGTGTAATAAAACTTTTGATAGTTGAAAAATATATTTTTCATAGGTCTATATGTAGAGCTGTGCTAGAGGTGGATGACCCCACCCTCCCCCCATGAGTGCTGCCCAGGGAAATCCTCTTAATATCAGACCAAAAAGAACAGCCAAAAAGGAAGTGAGGACAAAGTGATTTGGTTCCAAATGACCTTCAGTTGGGGACAATGTTCTGTGACTGTCACTGTATGGCCAAGTCAACCCATTGTCTGATAATACTTGGGCCATCCCTTTTGTCTTCTGCTCTCTTTTTGGTTCTATACTCCAGAGTATTAATCCAGAGCTTTAGTTTTAAAGTCTCCTTGTATATAAAGCAAACTTTTCAGAATTTTAATACCTTCAACCATATTTGTTATGAGTCAGCTTTATACATGTTGTGTAGAGTGATTAAACGCTTCAGTATTTGTACCCTGTGGGTCTAATTTTATAGCGTTCTTTCATGAGCTCAGGGAAAAATGAGGATGATTGTAGTTAATTCTGATGGAATATGGAGAACCATGGCATGCCCCTCTTGCTCTACAGGTGCAGTTGGGTGATGAGCCATGCTGAGTGCAGAAACTCATAGGAAGAAAACTCTAGTTGCGCTTTGCTTACTATCTGTGCAATTTCAGATGGTGTAATCTGTAACAAAAAGAATGTACTGTACCATACTAAAATTTAGTTAGAAGACTAAGTTTGTGTTGATGAGTGTTTTGCCAAAGGCTGCATTTTCAAGTTGAATTCATGCATTTGAATAGAAAATGCAATGCTTGACAAGTCTGCATTTGCCCTGCTTTGCCTGCTGTGTTGACTTGCTTTGCCTTTGCTGTGCAACATGAAGCAGCCTCTGAACTGCCATGTGTACTGCTTCTTTAAAGTCAGTGGGATTTTGGTGACTTGCGTTTGACTTGTGCTCCACATGCCTGTCAACATGAGCTCTAAAGCAGGCGCCAACCTTGCAATTTCATTCAGAGCACCACAAACTGTCAAATACAGACTTGGAAGTAGCCTGGCCAGATACAAATATGGCACTGACCTATCTTATTACATGCAAGTTCAAGGGCTGTTATCCCTTTTCTTGCTTCAAAGCTCGATGAGTCCCTGACCTGGAACAAGCCTACAGCAGTGAAGTGTTGACATCTGATATTCACATGTTTGTTCCATGTCAGTGATAGACAGCCCAGGAGCTTGCAGTTTCAAAAAGTCGGCAGTGACTAGTTATTAAGCCTTGCAGAATCAAGTCCTGGCCCACCCACAACTGAGAGTTGGCCACTTAATTTAATGCAATGAGGTGCAGGAAGAGGCAATAGCTTTATTTTGCAAGTTATATTTAAACCTTTTCCCTGAAGAAGCCAGGAGGTGCTTCCTGGTACTTGCCAGCACACAAATTTACTGGCTTATATAGAAAGGTATCACAGCGTGCATTACCCATTGCAGAAAGCCAGGTTTGTTTGCACTTGGTCTCTGCAGTCATTGCAGTGCCATACTAAATCCCTGTCCATAACAGCACTTAATGTTGTGGTGTTCTCTTGTTGACCTCGCCTGGCCCATTGAACTTTTCAGAGGAGCTTAATATCCCCATACAGTTTTGGGCATCAGGTATCTGTATCATAGCCTACACGCATAACTTTAGCCAGAAAGTGTTGTCTGGATTCTACACATTTTTGCTTGATCTCAATCATCTGTCTTATTTGCGAACTAATGGCTTCAGTGCAGCTATAAATATATTCATGTTTTTTTTAAAAGGTATGCAGTGGAACACTGTTATCGGCAGTTGTAACCACATCCAGTGTGTAAAAGCAATTGTTAGATAAAAACAAATACATCTCTTATTTGGTACATCTGAACAAGCTGTATTTTTTTTTTATTTTTGTGCCAATTTCTAAATTGGTCCAGAACCAGAACTAGGGTTTTACGGAATTTCAGATTATAAAGAAAGTCCTATCCTCTTTCATTTCATCTGTTTTGTTCGATAGGTCTGTCTCCTCCATCATACACATTCCCTGCACCGACAGCCGTAATTCCAGCTGAGGCCGCCACCTTGTACCAGCCCTCCCTGCTCCTGAATCCTCGGGCCCTAGCACCAACAGCTGCATATTACCCAGCCGGAGCTCAGCTCTTCATGAACTACACTGCTTACTACCCTAGGTAAGCTTTTTCAGAAGATCAGGGTTTGTTTTTATAAAGGAAACTTGTATCTCAAATTAATATTTCATGTTTACCGTCAGTCATCAGCAGGTGGTGATCCTAAGAAATTATGCCTGTTTATTCTCAAAACACTTCTGCTTCATCGAGCTGTCACAATCCAGTTAAGACCCTCTTATAAGTCCTTTAACAGATGGTACCCTAAGCATTTATACAGTCAGATTAGTGAAAGGTGTCAGACTGGTTACATTGGGTTACTGCACTTTGCACAGTCTTTTTTACTAGGCTTTAGGTGAAAATAGTAGTGGCTTTCTTTCTGTATCCCCATGAGTGTTTTTACAGGCCTTGTTCTTCTGATGCACCATGCACCCCTTTGAATAACTTCAAACCAGGGCTTTGAACAGTTGAATAAACTTTACTGTATGCTTCTGAACATTACAGGTCAATACAGAGACTCCTCCACACTAAGCTGTGGCTGCCCAAGCACACCTGTTCAAGTGGAAGTCTAAGACTGGCAGAGTCCAATATTGAAAAATCCCTTTGGGTGGAAGACGGAGGTGGCTCCAGGCTACATTTTTTTCCCGGTGGTCCGTACCTTCTGGTTTCCCACAATGTACTGCTCACTCTTCAAGTCGGCCTCCTTTCTATTCATATATAGACCAGGATGGAGGGCAAAACCCAAAAAGCCCAGGAAATGGGCAGACCCAAGCTTAACCGTTCCCTAGCCTGGGCAGCACATCTCCCTAGTAGGCACCTGCCTACAAGTAAACTTTTATACAAAACATGTCATCCATTTTAAACACTGCAAAGAAACGCCCTGGTACTTCATAAAACAATTCTCTTATATCGAAACCTACCAGACCTTCATACTTTCTCACATTAGAAATCATTGGTTATCCTCTTGTTTGCACTTGCTTATCTTAGTTGTAATTGTCCTAAAAAAAGTTTTAGTTCTGGCTGGCTGACGTGTCATCTGCTGAATGGCTCTCAATTCTCTAACTTTTCCTCCCCCTTGGCCCCCAGAGGGAGTCTCCATGGCCAATAAGAGCAATCTCGTACAGGACAATGGTTGGTGAGGAATGGGCCTTGGCCTCATAGTTGGGAAATGTGAGCACTTAAAGTAATTGTCAGGGCACAGTAAAACCCCAACAAGGCAAATGGAAAGATAATGCTTACCTATGTTGCCTCTGCCTAGTATCTTTGCTCTTTGTATGCACTGTGGCTGTTGCCGAATCTAATGCATCACACCATTTAGGACCAGGCTATCTACAAGTATCTGATGCAGATGATTCTTTCCCAGCTGTAGCTCTAAAACCGTGAGCTACACTACAAGACAGGCATGCATAATGCCTCTTTTGCAGGGCCCTTCAGAGCTTTTATTTGCATTTTGCAATGACTCCAAGTGTTACTTTTAATAGAGTGAACCCCCAGGATCGTAGGAATACACGGAAAACCTTATGCTAACAAAAGTAACTATGAGGTGTCCTCTCTTAGGCATTTTTCAATTCTACAGTGGTAATGTTCCCAATAAATGCTCTTCGCATAAGAAAAGCATTTGGTTTTTGGCGGCAAAACTGATACTCCCGCGTTAACACCATAAATTGTTCTGTTTTCGGTAGGAGCAATGGGCAGTTCGCAGAGACTCTAAGGAAAGTACATTAGATGGCTTAAAACACCCAGAGAATGTATGAAAAAGGCAGTACGCTTTGTAACAGTGTATTTACATTCAAGGGCATTGGGGAAGCAGTAAGTGGGTTATGGGTGAGTGAGCAGCAGTAAATCTCAGAGTTAAAGCTTCTGTACTGAGCAGAAATCTTTCAAGCTGCCAAACAGTTGCCCTGGAGTTAAAATAGTTGTGTGCAATGTCGGCTTTCCTTTCTTAGCATTCTGTAGCTTCAGTAAAGTTTAAAGAATGTAACCTATGCAGAAAAAGTTGCTGTACTTCTACTACGCTATCGTTCCTAAGAAGATGAGGTGTAGCCCAACATGCCTGCTTAAAAGGTTAAATTCTTAGGTCTATAAATTACTTGCTATGATAGGTGTTCAATGGCCATCATGAATAGACATGTCAAATAGCAATAATTGATGACAATGTAATATTTTTGAGTGCAACTCTGATAACTGTTCACAAAACCATTTTGTAATAAATTATCCAGAAATTGGCAGGGAACTGTTTTTTAGTGGATTGTAGGGGAAGTCATTAAGCAGGGCAAGTTTTAATTACCAGCCCCTTCACAGAATTTAGGTAAAGTACCATCAGAACGCTTCTGAATAAGAATATTTATAAAGAATACCCATAAATCAAATACAAAATTAAAGCCTCTATGCTCCTATTGTGTATGCATTTTTAATATCTAAAGCAATGTTTATAATTTATTAGAGACCTCCATTACAACCGCTTTTAAAGGTCCATTTACACCAGGTGCGATGGGACTGTACTGAGCAGCCTTGGCCAGCACAGTCCCAATGCAAGACCAGGCTAAATGGCTTGTTACCCATCGGGGGAATTTACACCACTGTGTTGTGCGCTGAAAAAAAGGTGCGGCGTGCAGTGTCACATTTCACTGCAATGCATCCAAATGAATTTAAAGATGAACTCCAGGATTCAGCCAAATGTAAAATGGTCTGGTATACTATGAGTTAAGTCCAATGAGGTGCATACCACTTTGTGTACTTTTCTTTACACTTTTTATGATCTCTGGGAATCCACTATCCCTATACTCCTCCTGGGGCTCTAACAGAAGAGATGCAGTGTTCTCACACACAGCACCTCTGCCAGTAGGAGGGCGGCTGAAACCAGAGGGTACAGCATCGGAGCACCAGAAGCATTGCGATAATTCTGCTCCAGGCACTCAAAAAAAAAAAAAATTGTAAACTGTAAATTAAAGAGAGGGGCCCAAATGGTGGAATGTACTTCCTTGGACTTAAAATTTTACAAAGCTCAGTTCCTGGAGTTCAGCTTTAATAAACTGTCACTTTGTGACATTACAATAAAATTTGCATAAAATAAAAAATGTGATGTGCCAGGATCAACACCCATGTTATGGGTGTTCAGCCTGTGGCCCTCCAGCAGTTGCAGAAATAAAAGTCCCATGAGGCATTGCAAGGCTGACCGTTACAAGCATGCCTCCCAAAGAGAGAGACATGGTGGGATTTGTAGTTTCGCAACAGCTGGAGGGCCACAAGTTGAGCACACTAGTGGCTGCATTCTGGCATGGCTGCTGGAGTGAACACACCCTAAAGCATTTATCTTCTGGTGAATATTTAAGCATTAGTAAAATAGCTGCTTCAGACCAAACACCCGTTCCATCGATCAATCATTTTTTCCAGGTTATAAGATGAAAATATTTATGTACTCTGAGCTACAAAAGTATGTAGCCTTGGTGCTGTTTCCTAGATGAGCCCCTATGCCCAAGGGATCAGGTGCACTGAGTCTTATATCATGCGTTATCCTTGCAAGTCATAACTTGACCAAACTGTTCACAGAAGCAACTCCAGTCCCAGTTTAAAGCCAATCTGGATGACCTTGTTGCAATATATGATTTTATGTTTACTATTACTGCTGCATCGTTACTATAGAGTCTGTTCGGAATCCATAAATTACTTTTATGGAGTCAGCCTGAAATTTAGATTTTGCTGGCCATGTTTTCCTTCCTCTGCCAGTGACACTATACATTTCAGAAATTCTGCTAAATATCTAGTCTATTAGATACAAGCTACAGCTCCCAAACATTCCTGGTTTGAAACCAAATCCCCCTGTTCATTCTTAGCTCCTCATTTGTCCCTCTTGAATGCAGAACTTTTTAGACCTTTTTCTTAACTTGTTCTAAAGGGAATCTCTTTTCCCTCTGTAGCACTACCCCCATAGGAACCGCTGGTGAATATGTGAATCTCCCACCCTGCACAGCCAGGTTTTTTTTTTTTTGTATTTTAATTGGGGAGTTGAACTGGGGATAGAGTCATTATGGGATGCACACTTGATCAGCACAGAGAATTCTTCAGGGACACCACTATATACACAGTATATATACACTTCTCTTCTACCTCCAGCACAATCTTGCTTGTAGAACTACATCTCCCTCTCCTTGCTCCTATGCATCTTGGTCAGGAACCCCCCTGTGTGTCTTGAAGAGGGGTCCCATCCGCACCCGAGCCCAGGCCTGATCCCCCCCCTCCCCCCACAGACTAGGGGGCCACTCCCAAAGGCCTCTGGCAGCCTAACACTCCATCTCAATCTTCCACCCGAATACCACTGCCCCAGCTGGGCTGACCCTAAGTATTTGAGGGGGCCAACCCATCTGTTAGGGATTGGTCAGGGCCCTCAGAATACTCCAGGCAGGTCCTCCTCACCTCTGTTCCCATCTGGTGGCTGGGGGGGAGGTTATGCTTCTTTTTCACGTGTTCACTGGGCTAATTTTAACAGCTTTGCTGAAAAATGAAACACAAGATTGCAGTCGGATACTTTTTGATGATCAAATCCTATTAGCAGAGCAAAAGGTTCTTTTTAACGTGCATTTTTTTTCTAGAACATCCATTAATTTCCCTGGATGCTTTATAAATTGATTTAAATCAAACCGATGTGCTGAACGTCATCATTTTAGATCACTTTTATTTGCTCTCTTCCCACACAGTCCTCCAGGTTCTCCAAGTCTTGGCTTTTTCCCAGCCACAGCAAGTGCCAGCAGTCTCCCTCCGCACGGTGGAGCCACAGTAGTGCGCATGCAGGGTCTTGCGTATAATTCTGGTATGAAAGAGATCCTGAATTTCTTCCAAGGTTATCAGGTAAGACCACCTTCGGGTTTTTTTTTTTTTTTGTGGTGATAAACCTGCCAGGATGTGGGCAATTTTCATGTGGCCTCCTGTCTCTTTAGAAGATGGCTTTTTACAGCGGTGGTACAGCACAGAGGAGGTGAAGTGGTTAAAGCATGAAATGTTTGGTATCTATTTACTCGGCGTAACATCTTTCATATTATACAAAAAAATATGGGCTAACTTTAGTGGGGTTTTTTTTCTTTTTTTTATTCATGAAACTTTTTATTTCAGAAAAAAATTGCGTTTGAAAAATTCCTGCGCAAATACCGTGTGACCTAAAAAAAAAAAAAAAAAAAAAAAAAAAAAAAAAAAAAAAAAATTGCAATGACTGCCATTTTACTCCCTACGGCCTCGGCTGAAAAACCTATATATAATGTTTTGGGGATCCTGATGCATATAGGAGAGGAGTGCCAGAATTGGCTTGGGCTGGAAGTGCTTAAGAGGTTAGAATTACTGGGACTTTTCATGTGCTACATAGATGTATTCCACATACACAAAAGAATGATATAATGTGGTATGTGCTATGAAGCACCTAAAAAGCCCCAGTAATTCTCAACCTATTTCACAATTGTATTTTCTATTTCAGTAAACCTGTACTGCAAGGAGCAGGGTAGGTTCATGGCACATCATGGTACAGTCTGGAAGGCAGAGCAGTCAGAACTTACATGAGAAGAAGATGCAGTTTGACATCCATCCTCTGACATCTTCATTGTGGCCTGGGAAGAGCTCTTGTGTCTGCTGGGTGTGGGAAGTAGTTATTGGAGCTTCAGTTCTCCTCTTGCTCCTAACTGTACTGCTATTGGGACTGTAAATACCCCGAGCTAGCCAGACTGGCATGAGCCTGAGCCTGGGGGGGGGGGGAGTGAAAAGTTTCCGGTCTCTGGAAAGGGGTGTGGAGGAGCCAGGTAACGAGTAGTGGCAACAGTGTTTGGGGCATAGGGTGGTGTGACAGATTCTTCTGCATGCTCGGAACTGTGCCCCCTCCAACACTGTGCCCAGGGCATCTGCACACCCCAGCCATACTCATGTCAAAGACCACAAGGAAAAGTCAGGTTAGACATCAGGCACACTGCTGCCTCTAAATGGACGTTTAGAGGCATTGGGGTGTTTTTTTCAGCTGCCCCTGAACTCATCTGTTATCATGTACACAGGGTCGTTTTAAGGCAATTTCCAGGAAGTTGAGTTTAGAGGCATTTCTCGTAAAGCAAAAAAATGCGTTCAGACGAAAGTTTAGAGGCATTTGAAACGCCAAATGCCTGTAACAGCTTGTAAACGCGCCCAACCGCGATAACTCCTGTCTAGGAGCGTTTCATTTTACAGGTGTTTCCGTTTAAAAAAAAAAAAAAAACGCTCCTAGATGCGAATGCGGCATGAAAAATGGACGTTTTAGACGCTTGTTTCTGTCACGATCAGTGGCGGCTGGTGAAGTTTTAAGATGATGGGGCGCCAGACCCTGCCCTTCCTTTTTGCCCCATCCCACTTCTTAGAAGCCACACCCCTTATAGGCTCCACCCACTCTGTACACAATGTACAGTATAACTCAGCTCTCACCTGACTCTCGACTCAATATGACATGTAACACATGTCTCACCCACCTCGGATATTCCCCACACCGAAGATTCTTCACCCTACCCCGTTTTTCCTTCCCGTCCCAGACCGCGGGGTAGTAGAATTTTGAAGTGGTCGGCGGTGACTAGCACTGTCTTTGTTCGCAGATTTTGCAGGTAAAAAGTACGGCGTAAGCGTAGATCCTCGCAAAAAAAAAAAAAAAATTTGCCTTTGTGGACATTTTACTTTGCGAGGATCTGTCCTCAATAGCGCCAACCCGCGCAAATGTTCGACAATGTCCGTAAACCGCAAAGTTTACGGAGATTTGAAAGCAGACTT
>BLSH010176082.1:1636857-1655426 GCA_018402905.1 Glandirana rugosa
TTTTTATTTTTTATTTTTTTTTTTAGATGCAGAGTTTAGAAGACATTTGCGCTATATATTTTTGAACTCCTAGAGATCTATAAACCTAATTTTGTACAAAACCCTTCTTCTGTGGACTGCTAAAAATGTAGTCTCCTTTACGCCCAGTGCACCAACAAAGAAAAGACTTGTCCTCAGCTACAGAGATCTGTTCTGTATACTGCAGTTATTTTGCAAACAAAATGCGCGCAAAACCTTATTCAAGGGAAATATTTCATGTTGAGAACAATTTCTTCAACAGGCAAGGGGTCCTTATAGCAGAGACAAGCGGGGAGGAGAACTAGGGAAAAACATCAGGTGGTCATGATAGTGATGCATGAAGACCTCTCCCAGCTGACGATTTCTTGCAGAAAGAAGAGGGCAAGGGGGAAACTTTGAGACCAGCTGGGGGGGGGGGGAAAACCTACAAAACTGGTAAAAACGAATGGTGTGGACTACATACATCACTGGAAATGTATACAAATGGAATAACGTTTATCTTTTTTAACTTAACACTGAAAATCAAATGATAGCAGAGAAGGGCTAAATGTATAATAAAAGTTAATTCTGATAAAAATGCTATCCACTCTGTTAGAGAAATCTTTGATTGATGAGTTCTTTAGATGATGATCTACAGAAATTAAAGCGGTAGTAAACCCATGCATTTAACAGGTTAAAAACCAGTCACATTTCCGGCATGTGCTGGAAATGTAACACTCCCATTGGTTGTGCTCTAAACCAAACTGTCAAACCATCCAATGGCTGGTGTCATAGCTGATCACATGTGCAGCATTATAGCAGTTGTAGATTAAACAGAGGCCAAGATGGTAGCTTCCTTGGCTGAAAATGATAGG
Source organism: Glandirana rugosa (assembly GCA_018402905.1). NCBI lineage: Eukaryota > Metazoa > Chordata > Amphibia > Anura > Ranidae > Glandirana > Glandirana rugosa. The sequence continues at coordinate 1,637,730 of BLSH010176082.1, forward strand.
AGGGTTTATTACCACTTTAAGCAATTGATCTCAAATCTTTTGTTTCAGTCATTCTTATACATTCCATATTTCATTCGTTTCCATAGGCAAAGACTCGTACTCCTTAATGTTACATAGGAGAGCATTATAAATTACTTTTTTTTTTTTGTTTTCTACGCTCATGGGGTCTGCATTTTATGAATGTTAATATAAATCTGGCATTTGGAGGCCCAACCAAGAAAGCTTTCTTTCAGAGAAGGACGTAAATTATTTCAATTTAAATCTTTAACATTGTGTTGTGCTGTCATTTTATAAAAAAAGTAGTGCTGAGCAGGATAGCTACTTAGATTGTTTTTTGTCATGACAATGGGGTGAGCACATTCCTACACTATGGTACAAAGGTTATAATGAGTGGCTGTCACATCTATTGGCCTCTTTGAGCATTGATAAATGATAACCTCAGTGTACATGTATGCAGTTTTTCCCCCTCAATGTCTGGACACTGGTTTATTGTTGGCCAGAAACGTCCTTTACTTTTGTGTTTGTATGCTTATGACTTAAATTTGTTTTGTTGATGCTGTCTTGTACAAAAAATACTGAAAATAATAAACGGTTTACACGTTGAGTTTAAAATTTGTCAAAGTCCTACTGTTTGTAACAGATCCTCTTCTGTGAATATTTCATATTAGGGGGCTTCTGGAGTGGATTGTACTTATTACACTGGATGTGTTTTTTTTTTTTTTTTTTTTTTTTTTTTTTAAGGCCTCATACACACGGGCGTATCTTTAAAAATAAACAAAACGTCGGGCCCGACGTCAAGGAAAACAAAAATCAGCGTTTTTAGGCGTTATGCATCGGCGTTAGTGAGTGTCGGCGTCAATGGGCGTTTTAAAAAAAAAAAAAAAATCATCCTGCTATTTTTCAACCTAAAAACGTTGGCGTCAGAAAACGCCGGTACAAGATTAGTTGGCGTTTGTTGGCGTTGGCGTTTTGCGGCGTCGGTGTCAAAAAATGCCAAAACGTTACAGCCTCAGAACACGATGGCCGTGGGTTCTACTTTCAGCTCGCTAACGCCGACGCCATCTACATCTCAAAAACGCCGACGTTTTTATGGGGCCATTGACTAACATGGAGAGCTGCAAAAAACGCCAGAAAACGCCAGCGTCAAAAAACGTCCGTGTGTATGAGGCCTAATAGTGCAAAATGCAATAACCAATAGCAACCAATCATGTTGCATTTTTTTTAATTACATTAAGCAAATCTGTAATACTGTTTTTTTCTGTACTATTTAGTATGCAGTATGTGAAGGAATGAACTTTAAAAAAAAAAAAAAAAAAATTTTCTTTCTTTCCCTCATTTAAAGCCGAACTAAACACAGTCAAGATTGCCTATTTCTAATTCTTACGTTGCTAGCATTAGCTGGGTTGAAATGATGTCCTATATCAGTGGCGGCTGGTGCTCAATATTTTGGGGGGTGGGGGAGTAGGGTTGGCAAACTAACCTGTCCCCCTAACTTGCTTAACTTGGCTAAGCATGACCACATGCCTGCGCTAAGGGTAGATGAATTCCAGGAAGTAAATGCTCCATGAATCCTCTGCCCTTACACAAGATGGTGTCCAGAAATGCTAGACATCAAAGTGATTCTCAACAAAATAAAGCATGGAGGGGTGAGTTTGCTTTGAATGTTAAAAATGAATTAAATTACCTTTTCAGTTTGTGATGCTCAGATAGTTAAGTTCCAGTTTAATGCCTTTGTGACACCCATATAAGAAATTAGGAAGTAGTCACCGGGAAAAGGAGGACACAGCAATAACATTGCTTTCATAAGTTTCATCACTTCCTTAATCTGATAAAACCGGTTTGTTTTTATTTCTCACCTCTTCCTATTCTAATTCTCATTACCTAGTAAAACCCTATTCTGGCACTGTTTCAAGAAATCGTCTTTTGAGTCTTCAAGTCTTCCTCATTCTACCTATCTTGGGATTTACTGGTTCAGTTGACTGCCAACCGGTGTAAGCTAGTGACAAACCTATACAAGACTATGAAAACCTTTCAATAAGCTCCAGAGCACTCCTATTTTCTGAAACTGGAAGTAGGGAAAACATTGTTTCCTAGAAGAGTATTTGATCCCCAAAAATTTCCTGATCTCTGGGGAGGTGAGACTTTTAATTTGACAAGAGATCAGCAGCACATGAATTTCTCATAGTGCTCATATTGGTGTAAAGCCTCGTACACACGTTTCGATTTTGGATGACCGAACGTCCATTTTTTGTTGGATGCTAGTCTCGTGTCCAAAGTGAAGAGGTTATTAACCATACGAAAATTTTCATATGACCAAATTCAACGTCAGAAGGGACGTAATGTGTTGAATAGCTTTGTATGTATTTTTTAGTTTGGGCATGCTTTTTTTTTTTTTTTTACGAAAACCATACTAATGATACGAAAACCGAACATTGCCTTGACGTACAAAAAAAAATGTCTAGTCTACATATCCTGCTTATGTCATACGAAAAATCTAAACTGGCTGTCGAAAGGAGCATACTAACAGTGAGAATTTTGCACGATCGTACGTCGTACGAAAATTCCAGTCCAAAATTTGCATTGTGTGTACGGACTGGGCTTGAGAGTAAGGGCCCCTTTCATACGCGCAGACCCATCTGGTCTGCCGGTCCGTTTTTCTGGCGGACCTGATCGGGCCACCCATTGTTTTCTATGGGAAAGCGAATGTAAATAGACAGGTGTTCATTTACATTAGTCTGCATCCAGTCCGGTCTGCCAAAAACAGACGGATGGGCATCCCTATCGGATTGGATGAAAGTCTGGTGGAAACAGAGGAGCTGTTATGAATGATCACTGGGAGCCGCAATCTGCAGTGTCCACCGGTTGCAGGGGATGGTGCAGTGCACTCCTAAACACAGAGCGGGCACATGACCTACATGTACGTTATTGTGTCTGCATGTCCTGCCTTGCCGCAGTACTGTGATGGGTTGGCAAGTAGTTCATTCCTATAGATATATAAAACAATCCTTGTGCTCAGCTCCAAAATAGTAACAGGACTGCCGCAACTAGATAATCCTGAATACTGGACTGAGGTTACTAAAGTATGAAAATTCTCGTACAACAGAATAAAAATTTAGAAGTGATGTAATAATTTATTTTGTATTTTCGACTGAATACAGTACTGATGATTGAAAATCATGTGATCTGGTATTGCATGAGAACATTTTTTGTGATTTGTCCCTTTGGAAAATTTTGGATGAAAGCTGTGTACCAACGATCAGATTATTGTACGATTGCTTTGAAAGTGTTTTTTTGGTGCAATTATTCTGATAGTGTGTATGAGGCTTAAGTAAAACGATAAACCAATTCATATAAACAACAAATGATGCCAATATACAATGACTGTGTTAATGACGCACTATCCCTTTTAAAGGGTAATGCCCAATAAATGAATCATTCAGTGCTCATACATACGTGATGTAACAATTCATGTATACTGTAAATAATTTGTGTACAAAACCTCAAAAGAATTTAAATAACAAAGTCCATATTAAATTCCAATGTGATTAAAGTGCTCTGTGCTCATAAGCTTCCATATAAAGTGCTCCAGTGCAAATTAGGTGTGCTTAAGGCTGAAATTGACTCCAGACAGAAATGGTCTTGAGTTAGAGATCAAAAGAGCTTGTATACTCCAGAATAGAAATTGCCACTACCAGACCTTTGCATGACTAAACCATCTCCATAGAGAATGCTTCATTTACAGCAAACCTTTCGCTACTTCTGGGCTGAACGCCGCTCATCCGCAGTCGTATATGAGGACAAATAGGGAGAAGCCTCATGGTGTAGTATGTTAAACTGGCTCTTTATTAAAATATGAATTGCACTTATATGTAAATAGATAATAAATGTGATAAAACATGTGGCCGCATGATGAGCCGCTAAGTGATTATGTCAAGTTCCAACTCTGCCCTGGGCCAATCTTGTGAGTGCCTGGAGACCAGGATCCCTAAGGGGATAGAGCAGTGGTTCTCAACTCCGGTCCTCAGGACCCACCAACAGGCCAGATTTTAAGTATTACCTTGGGGAGATGCAGACTAGAATACTGCAATCACTGAGCAGCAAATTCTATCACCTGTGATGTATTTCAGTTATCCTGCAATCCAGGCCTGTTAGTGGGTCCCGAGGACAGGAGTTGAGAACCACTGGGATAGAGGCTTGTCATCTGCTGTACTAATCATTTTACGCTATGATACTCTGTCTTCATTTACTGGAGGTGAGTGTATATACAGTATGTTATCCAGGCAAAGGTTGGGGCAGGTGGCAACATATCCATTATCCAGGCAGGGGTCAAGGCAGGGATACTGGTTTAGCCTGCATCTTATTTGTGTGCTTTATATTAAAAAAAAGCTACCATGGTGTACCTACTGGAAGCACTTTGCTGGTTGTATAATACAATTCCACTCATTGGGTCAAGAGCCTTAATGATGGAGAGGAAGATAGAATTGAAGGGAATTTTGAGAGATTGGCCCATGCCCCTCAAGTTTCATTCCAAATATACAACCAGCAAAGTGCTTCCATTTTTTTTCTATTTGGAATGAAACTTGAGGGGCATGGGCCAATCTCTCAAAATTCCCTTCAATTCTATCTTCCTCTCCTTCATTATTAAGGCTCTTGACCCAATGAGTGGAATTGTCTTATACAACCAGCAAAGTGCTTCCATTTTTTTTCTAAGACAATTCCACTCATTGGGTCAAGAGCCTTAATGATGAAGGAGAGGAAGATAGAATTGAAGGGAATTTTGAGAGATTGGCCCATGCCCCTCAAGTTTCGTTCCGAATCAAAATTCCAGTACATTTTAAGTTCTCAGGAGATTGGGATGTATCCAAATTTCCGAATTACAAACGTAACTAAATTAAACAAATCTGTAGTTAGACCCCTTTCACACTGAAGGCAGTTTTCAGGCATTTTAGAGCTAGAAATACACTGCTAAAACGAACTACGCTATACCGTGAATGCGGCCCCAGTGTGAAAGGGGTCTTTGGTAACAGCATTTCATTTTCAATTTGAAAACAAAATTGAATTAAAAAACAAGAAGAGAATAATATAGAAAAGAATAGAATATAGCCGCCGTCCAAAATTCACATTTAGAAAAGATTAGAATACAATAGAGTAAAACAGAGTAGAAAATAAAAGAAAGGAATAAAATAGAATAAAAAATAAAGGAATAGAATAAAATAGACTATAACCCATAAAAATGTCCCATCAACAAAATTGGTGTCCGTATTGTGAAATACCATGCATGAGGATATTTCAATCTTCAACTTTCTATATATATTTTCCACTTTGTGCACAAACTGCATGCAATTGAGTGCTCCCTCCGCCAGCTGGACTCTCACCTTAGGATTATGACCCTTTCCCTAAATTTGGTCACAATGCGCTTGTGTCCCTCCTTTGGGGACTAAGATAACTTTTATCCCATTCCTGGGTTTGCGATATGTCTGACCAACTTTACTTCATGATGTTACGCCCAATGATGCTTCCATTCATCCATATATGTAAACAGAGAAACCACTGCACATAGTGCTTTACTGCTTAAAACCATATGTTTATTCATAAAACGTTAAAAAATACACTCACATGATGAGGGTGCTTCCAGGGCACCGCACTGTCACCCGCATATACAGGTGCATCTCATAAAATTAGAATATCATCAAAAAGTTAATGTATTTCAGTAATTCAATTCAAGAAGTGAAACTCACATATTTTATACACACAAAGTTATATATTTCACGCAAAGTCAGCGGAGCTCTCTAGCAGGAAATTCTAGAGCACTTCATGCTTCCATTTGCTTTATGGAGATGCCGATTTCATTTTCCAGCAGAGCTTGGCACCACACTGCCAAAAGTACCAATACCTGGTTTAATGATCATGGTATCCCAATGCTTGATTGGCCAGCAAACGTGCCTGACCTAAACCAGATAGAGAACTTGTGGGGTGTTGTCAAGAGGAAGAGAGACACCAGACCCAACAAGGCAGACGAGCTGAAGGCCGCTATCAAAGCAACCTGGGCTTCCATAACACCTCAGCAGTGCCACAGGCTGATTATTTCCGTGCCACGCTGCACTAATGCAGTAATTCATGCGAAAGGAGTCCCGACCAAGTATTGAGTGCTATTATACTGTACATGGACATACTTTTTAGTAAGCCAACATTTCTGTATTATTTATTTTAGGTACTTATATAGCGCTGTCAATTTACGCAGCGTTTTGCATATACATTGTACACTCACATCAGTCCATACCCTCAAGGAGCTTACAATCGAAGGTTCCTAACTCACATTCATAAATACTAGGGACAATTTAGACATATCCAAACTCAGGAACGAGATAAGTTATCTTAGTCCCCAAAGGGGGGGACAGAAGTCCAACTTGTGACCCAACTTAGGGCCCATTCACACCTGAGCGTTTTGTATGCCTGAAGCATGAAGCTACAAAACGCTGGAGAGGGCAATGTCGTACTACAAAATGCGTGACAAAAAGCTCCAAAGACACCCGAAAACGTGTCGCCTTGGTGTGAATGCAGCCTTAGGTGGGAGGTCATAATCCTAAGGTGAGAGTCCATCTGGTGGAGGGAGCACTCAATTGCATGCAGTTTGTTTGCAAAGTGAAGGATATATAGAAGTTTAAATATTGGCGATTGAAATATCCTCATGCATTATATTTCACAACACGAACACCGATTTTGTTGATGGGACTTTTTTATGGACTATTGATTATTCATATTTGGCACAATTGTGACGGCTTCATTTGTATATTTTTTATATTTTTGTGTTTAATATTTAGTTGTGTTATAGCATAGCACATTGTGCAGCACAGCACTAATAAGGTACACATAATAATATGATTACACATAGTGAGAGTGTAACAATTTTGTGGGTTATAAAATACACACAGCAGCTCACAAGATAATACCACACTTTTAGAAAGACTATAATCGTTTTCCCTAAATTTGAATAGAACAGGAAAATAGAATAGAATAGAAAAAAAAAAGAATATAGCAGTCTTCTGAAATTCAAATAGATTACAGTAAAATATAGCCACCTTCCAAAGAATAAAATAGAATAGAAAATAAAGGAATAGAAAATAATAGAATAGAATAGGAAAAACAGAATAGAACAAAATAGAACTATAACCAACTTCCCAAGTTCAAATGTCCAATAGAATAAATTTGAATTTAAATCGAAAAGAATAGACTAGAATAGAAAACTAGAGTAGAATAGAATATAACTGTCTTCCAAAATTTGAATAGAATAGAAAAAACAATAGAATAGAATAGAATCGTCTTCTGAATTTCAATTTAAGAACAGAATAGATAAGAATAGAATAAAACAATTGAATACAATAGAATATGATAAAAGCCGTATTTAACGTCTTCTGAAATGGTAATTTTGAATAGATTGATTAGAAAAGAATAGAATAGAAAAAAACAATAGACTACAATAAAATAGAATATAACAGTCTTTCGAAATTCAAATAGGATAAATTAGATTAGAATAGAATAAAACCATCTTCTGAAATTCGAATTTTGAATTGAATAAATTTGAATTAGAATAGAAAAAAAATGATAGAATAAAATTATAGAATAGAATAAAATAGATGAACCATCTTCAGAAATTCGCATTTTGAATAGAATAAATTCTGGATATATTCATTTTTAGAATTTGCATTAATAAAATATTACCATATGTTTTAATCTATTCTGTATGATCTTCATGGGTAGCGATATAGTCCATTTCCTCCCTTTTCCATTGGGGGTGATCTCCGGTCCTTTTTCTACTGTTAGCTTATTGCCTTCTGATTCCCCAGGGGGGAATTCCCCGTGACTCCCCTTGTGTTTAATGGTACAGGAAAGGTAAGAAACACAGAGAGCCTGTTGGATGCCCTGAACCCGTTCTGGGTGTGGTCAAACTGAGACTGAAGTGACACTTTATAGTATTTCCTGTTGCTTTTCCCCCAGTTGCTACATAAAAGTTTACACTACCTGCCTGCCTTGTAACACACCAGGCCATGCATGTAATGCGGTCACCAAACTCCAGGGTGACCTCCAATAGTCTTCTATGGCAGGGGGTTATAAAGTGTAATAAAAGGTGTATTTTATAAAGATCTATATTATATGTAAAGATATATCCTAGGTCCAGGTTTGGAAGATTTGTCAAATTGTAATGTATGTCTTTTCTCCAAAAAGAGCCGTACCATCAACTCAGTCCTCCATCAGCGCTGTATCATCATCTCACCTTTTCAGCGTGAAAATGTTGCTACTGCCAGGGCTTTTTTTTTGTCCAGAACACAGTGGTGCCTTTTATCACCGCCAGGGTATTGCTCTGATCTCACTCATTGATAAACACAAAAGTCGGTTAGAGGAACTTTTCTATACTTACTGTCATGGGTGTCCGCAGAACTTTTTTCGGAGGTGGGGGGGCATCATTTTAAGGTCACCCATGCTCCGCCCCTATTTGACAATGTCATGAAGGGGAGGGGCTTAGTCATTATCACATAGAGTGCCAGGTCCACCATATAGACCCCCCTTTAGAGCAGGCCAGGGGCCCCATATGGATCCCCCTTTAGAGCAGGCCCGGGCCATGGTCCCTCATATAGATTCCACTTTAGAGCATGCCAGGGTCCCCCATATAGATCCCCCTTTAGAGCAGGCCAGGCCAGGGTCCCCATATGGATCCCTCTTTACAGCAAGCCAGGCCAGGGTCCCCCATATGGATTCCCCTTTAGAGCAGGCCAGGCCAGGGTCCCCATATGTATCTCCCTTTACAGCAAGCCAGGCCAGGGTCCCCCATGTGGATCCCCGTTTAGAGCAGGCCAGGCCAGGGTTCCCTTTATGGATCCCCCTTTAGAGCAGGCTAGGCCATGGTCCCTCATATAGATCCCCCTTTAGAGCATGCCAGGGTCCCCCATATGGATCCCCCTTTAGAGCAGGCCAGGCCAGGGTCCCCATATGGATCCACCTTTGCAGCAAGCCAGGCCAGGGTCCCCCATATGGATCCCCCTTTACAGCAAGCCAGGCTAGGGTCCCTCATATGGATTCCCCTTTAGATCAGGCCAGGCCAGGGTCCCCATATGGATCCGCCTTTAGAGCATGCCAGTCCAGGGTCCCCATATGGATCCCCCTTTATAGTAGGCCAGGATCCCCCTTTACAGCAGGCCAGGCCAGGGTCCCCCATATAGATCCCCCTTTAGAGCAGGCCAGGCCAGGGTCCCCCATATGGATCCCCTTTTAGACTCCATGAGTCCTCCTTGCTTCCTCCTCCACTTCGGCTTAGGCTGCCTTCCTGTTCTCTCTCCCGCAATGGGCGGCCACTGCACAGACAGTCCCTCCCCCAGACAGTCCCACAGATCACTCCGCACGCAGGTAGGACTACCCCACCACTCCACTTTAGTGGGCGTGGCACCAGCCTGATCTACATCTCTCTCTACACAGTACACAGGAGGGACTGGAGCGGAGCAGCCATCACATGGGGGGTGAGGGAGGGATGGTTTCAGTGAGTTCGAGAGCAGCAGACTCAGAAAAAAGTCAGCGGTGACCGTGTCTGTGTGCGGACACTTTGCCGATCCCTGATTCTTCCAGGGGGGGGTGGCACTTGCCCCTCCCCCCGTACGGATGCCCATGCTTACTATATGTTTTTAAAAAAAATCTCATGTACGGTAAATTAGTGGAAAATTAACACCACTAGTGAAAACTCACTCTACAACTGAAAATCATGTAAAATGTACCGCGCACCACAGAAAAGGAGGTTTGGTGTAAAATCTTTCTGTTGTGCTTTGCAATGCCCTTCCATGTGCCCCTTACTTCAAAAGCTGGTTATAAATTGGTGTGGTTGCCATTCTTATATGGCTTGCTTGCTGATTTTGGCATAGGGACACACTGTTCTCCTTCAGCTGCCATTGTGCTCTTGATGGGCATCCAATGAGTCCCTGTTCCTTTAACCACTTGCCTACTGGGCACTTTTACCCCCTACCTACCTAGGCCAATTTTCACCTTTCAGTGTGGTTGCACTTTGAATGACAATTGCGAGGTCATGCAACTCTATACCCATATGAAATTTTAATAATTTTTCTTCACACAAATAGAGCTTTCTTTTGGTGGTTTTAATCACTGCTGGGCTTTTATTTTTTGTTAAATAAACGAAAAAAGACAGAAAATTTTGAGAAAAAAACAAAACGTTATCCATAGTTTGTTATAAAATTTTGCAAACAGGTATTTTTTTCTCCTTAACTGATGTGCGCTGATAGGCTGCACTGGTAGGAGGCACTGATTTGCAGCACTGGTGGGCACTGTTGGGACTGCACTGATAATCAGTGCCCTAATCATCAGTGTAGATGTCCCTTTGACACAAGCTGGTTATCTGTTCTCTCTTCTTCCTTCCTCATGCTGTCAGCGTGAGGAAAGGAATGCAGATAACCGGCTTGTGTTTACATCGTGATCAGCTGTGATTGGACACAGCTCATCACATGGTATAAGGCCACTGTGATTGGCCCTTTACCCCAATCTGTGATCAGCTGTGTCTTACACAGGATCCGAAAACTGGACGACAGATCGTCCGTTTTTTATTTTGCATGCTAATCGCATATCAAAAATGGAGAGGTTACTAAAGTTACGAAAATTCTCGTATGATAGAATAAAAAATCTGAAGTGATGTCATGTGTTGTAGTGTATTTGTATTGTATTTTTGGACGACAACTGTACTGAAAAATCGTACGATCTGGTCTCCTATGAGAACTATTTTCGTGCTTGTCCGACCGGATAATATCGGATGAACTGTCATGAAAGCTCTGTATTAACGATCCAATCATCGTACGATTGCTTCAAAAGCGATATTTTTCGCCCGATTTTTGGATCGTGTGTACGGGCACAGCGATCACAGAGACTGGCACAGTGGGCACGATCGTGGGAAGACGTCATATGATGCCCTCCCAGAACTGGCCGGCTGTGCTGTAGCCATCATACGGCTATAGTATGGTCGGCCAGTGGTTAAGGAGTAATGGGCTCCCTCCAGGCATGCCTGCCCTTAATTAATCCACTGCTATATATGCTTCAATATGGAGACTCTCAAATTAAATATTACGGTTTGGACCGCACTTTACAGAGGAGCCTTGGTGAGGCAGTGCGGCTTCCACATGTATTTGCAAATGTGTGCAACTAAAGCCTGGTACACACTATTCATTTTTTTCATTCAACCCAGCGGGCTGAATGGAAAAAAAACAGAAGAGCTCAGTAGGAGCCGCTGTACTAACGATCCAATGATCTCCCCCGCTGAGCTTATTGTTTTCTGACAGAGGGACGGGCCCCTGCCAGAACACACTGATCAGCGCTCTCAGCCTTTTTCCATCATTCCCCTTCTAAGCCGGCTGCCGTACACACAGGCCGAATGCCAGCTGATTTCTATTAAACTGGCCAATGCCACCAGATATTCAGCCCGTGTGTGTGGCCGGCTGGGTTCACACTGATGCGTTGCGTCACATCGCATATGAGTCGCACAGGAATTGCATTGCATTCCAGTGCAAATCACATGCCACTCTGTGCGGTGCGATTTGAGCCCATCATTTTGTATGGCTCAAGTCACACCATATCTGTACGTAACAAGGTGTAGGCACTTTTTAAAATTTTTTTCTAGAAAAGGCACTGCGTTCTGCAACCTGCTTTTGGAGTGTCTTAACTTTCACTTGACACCAGCAGCAGATTAAATGAACACAGTGAGATTGCTATGTGGGGCGATTCGGGAAATGCAGCGATTCCTGTGGGTTTCCCGCATCATATCAGTGTGAATTGAGTCTAAAGCCTCATATACACGGGACAACGATCGTACGTACGATCGTCGCAAATCGTATGTTGCATAATGTAAATAGCATATTGACGTGCACCTGACGGTCGTACATACAACTTGCGGCCGGCCGAACGTGATGACGCGAACGAGCGTATAAAGAGGAAGTGCTGGTATCGTAGCGTCACCCTTTGGGCTCCTTCATCTAATTTCGTTTAGTTGAAGTGGACTTGGCGCATGCGTGTTTAGCACAATACAACTTGTTGTACCCAACTGCTCTACACACGATACAACGGTCATATGCGAGCTTGTTGGTACGACCAAGTTTTGTAGTCTGCTCATACAACTCCCATGTACGACCGTCGTATGTTCGACTGTTGAAAGCGCGCACACAAACGATCGATTTCGCATACAACGGTCGTGAGTACGACGTGTTGAATGCGATCGTCGTCCCGTGTGTACGAGGCTTAAAACCTATGTTTTTAATGCAAATTGTTAGAAAGTGCCATTTTGTTTTAATTGCAGGCTAGCTGGTAAGTATGCTGGGAAATCTTTTTGTGTTTGCGCACTTTAAGAAACAAATATTATTATTGCTTATAGTAATCTTCCAGTTATTTTTCCAATGTAAGTTTAAACATGAAAACAAATGTTTACTTGTTTTGGACAATACAGACTTATTTCATACAAATGTGACTGGGTGTGCAACATTTGCAAAAAATGTATTTCGGTCCCACCAACTATTCATGTGTTCTGACTATCCACACCAGCAATATGATTACATTACTGCAACACTGAGGCCTGGTTCACGCCTATGCATTTTTTAGTGCGTTTTCAGTTTTGCAGAAACACGCTACATTCCATTTAACAACGTTTCCTATGGATGTAGTTCACATCTGTGCATTTTATGGAAAGGGACTTTTCTTCTGTTTTTTCTGTTTTTTTGTTCCATAGACTTCAATGGATCAAAAATGTTTATTGAAAACGCGCAAAATGCACATGGAATATGCAAACTGCAACCTGCATAGGTGGAACTACACTGCACCTGAGCACCACAAACCAAAATCGCTATTTAATTCATTTTTATTATTCAAAGCAAACGCATTCATGTCTCCATGGTTGATATTGCTGAGAAATCACCACCTAGCAATTCTGGTCATGACCATCTTGAGTAAGGACAGATGATTCATGTAGCGTTTACTTCCTGGAATCCATCTGCCCTTAGCTCAGACATGCAGACAGGAGGGCATACTTAGAAACATAGAAAAGTGATGGCAGAAACAAGACTGGGTGGTTCATCTGCCCGTTTTTTTTGTTTTGTTTTGTTTTATACATGTTTTAAATTTTTTTTTTCTGTTAACTTAGCTGAGAAAAACTCTCCTCGTCTCCTTCCCTCCTGAAAACTCCTGGGATGTGTGACATCATTTACCTAGGCAAGGAACCAGAAATCAACTAAAACATTGTAACAAAAAAAAAAAAGTTGAAACCAAGTATATATGATATACCTCCCTATGTATTTACTAATGCTAGCAGCATAAGGATTAAAAATAACCAATGTTGAGTGTTGATTGAGAAGGTCGAAGCTCCACTTTAAAATGGACCTGAACTTAAAAAAAAAAAAATGAAGGTTTTGGATGATGATGGAGAACATATAGAAATGTTAACAGTACCCTGAAATATAAATATACACACTTACACAGATTTGTAGTGAGGTTTGGTGATGTTAATACTGTGTTGCTCACTGTTCTTGCTGGAGAGAAAGCTGTACCTGAGGACCTTAATGCATGGATCAGCCCTGCCTGTGCTTCTATGGATCTGTGCATTTTTGAATCTCCTGCTTGATAAATCCTCCATCAGTTATCATCAGATCACCAGGCATTGGGGCTCAGCTCTAATGGGAAAAAGCAAAACCCTGTGTCTACTAAGTTGGCTGCCTCCAGAGAGCGTGACTTCATGGCGACTTACAACACAAGCTGAAGCGACCTCCATGCCAGGCGACTTTGTCTGTGGCCAATCAGAGAAGAGATTGGGGGGGGGGGGGGTTGCCTTCAAAAATTATTTTCTTTTTCCTATATAGTCGCTTCAATATAGATAAGGGATCCAACTTGGAGGCGACTTCCATTGAATTCTATGGGCACAAGTCGGATAGAAGTCGCCTTGAAGTAGTACAGGAACCTTTTCTGAAATCGCCTTGAAGTCGGAGCGACAGTAGTGTACATTAACACCGCACCCATTCACTTCAATGGGATATCTTATGTCAAGGGACCTGGGGCGCTTTGAGGCTACTCAAGTCAGATTGCAAGTCGCCCCTGTGTGAACCGGCCCTAAGTTAGTCAGTCAATAGGTTAAAGACTAGCTGGAAGGAGACCACAGACAATAGTTATGACTAGACATTTGCTGGCCTTTTTTGGCCACATCTTTCACAGTTCAGGTCATTAAAGTAGTTCTAAAGGCTGAAGGTTTTTTACCTTCATGCATTGTATACATGAAGGTAAAAAACCTTCTGTGTGCAGCGATCCCCAAGCCCCCAACCCCCACTTCTTATCTGAGCTCCCTCTGATCCAGCTATGTCAACAATAGCCTGGGCTGTCCCAGGAATCTCTCTGTCAAACACAGCCAGTGAGCCAATGAGGAAAGAGTGGGGGGTGAGGCTGAACCACAGTTCCACGTGTCTTATGGATGCATAGGGCAGTGGCTCGGGAACGAGCACAGCAGTGCCCCCAGGGCAAGCAGCTTTCTCTGGGGGCACTGCTCGAGGGGGAGGAGCAAGGAGCACCGGCAAGGGACCCGAAAAGAAGAGGATCAGAGCTGCTCTGTGCAAAACCAGCACACAGAGCAGGTGAGTATGACATGTTTGTTATTTAAAAAAAACCCAAAGCTTTAGTATCACCTTAATGACTCTACCTGTTGTGGGGTCACCTGCCACTTCTTCACCTCTGGTAGGCCCTTTCTGCTTAACAGGGATATTTATCAAACAATTAGCCAAAAAAATTGGTTACATGAAGGGAATATATGAACCAAGCCTTGTTCTTAAAGCCAGTCTATCACACTGCTCCTGTTTTCTACTACCTAGATGAGCAAAATATTGGACTTTCTTACAAAAATAGGCTCCATCAAATGTAAAATGTGTAATCTGGAGGTTTCAGCTGAATTATAATTTCCTGGAGCAGAAAGGTAAACTTAAAAATCATAGCTACGTAGGTTGAAAAAAGATATACTGTAAGGGCCCATTCACACCACCTGCAGTGCTGTGCTTTGTTTTCCTGCATCAAAAATACATGGAAAGTAGGTTATATGGCTTCCAATGGCATAGTTTACACCGGTGCAGTGCGTTCCAGAAAAAAAAAGTACAACATGCTGTTTTTTTCCTGCACAGAACTGTACTGCAACATGATAAAAAGCATTAAAAACAATGATTCAAAAATGCACTGGACCCCAGTACGGTGAAAAAAAAAACCAGGATCCAGAAACGCATCAAAAAAGTGTGAAAAATGCGCATGCAAAAACGCATACAGAACGGCTCTGGAGGACGTTTTTGTGGTGTGAATGGGAACAGTGAATCAAGTTCAACCAGAAAAAAATAAATAGAAAACCTCCATATAAAGAACCTGTGGGTATACTATATGAGGGTTTCAATAATTTTTCTTTTCTCTGTTGGTTGAACTAGATCAGCGGTAGGCAACCTGTGGCCCTCCAGCTGTTGTGGAGCTACATTTCCCATGAGGCATTGCAAGGCCGGCAGTTACAATTACTCCCAGAGGCATGATGGGACTTGTAGTTCTGCCACAGCTGGAGGGCCACAGGTTGCCTACCCCTGAACTAGATGGACTTGTGTCTTTTTTCAACCAGACTAACTATGTAAACGTTGTAGATTATGGAAAAACCACCTTATTAGTGATATGGTGAAGCAGAGGTTATTTGGCTTGGAGGGCAAATATTTATTATATATATATATCAGTCCATTATATTATAGTGGACTGATACAAATTTACTACCTTGACCACACAGTGTGTATGCAAACTGTAACAACAAATGTTTCTTATTTGCTTTTGGTTTATTAACCACTTAAAAACCTGGGCTTTTTCTGGCCTTTTTTTTGTTTACATGTTTAAATCCGTATTTTTTGCTAGACAATTACTAATAACCCCCAAACTTTATATATATATATTTTTTAGCAGACACCCAAGGGAATAAAATGGCGATTGTTGCAATTTTTTATGGCACGCGATATTTGCGCACCGGTTTTTCGAACTCCATAGGCAACGTTTTAACGTCTTTACAGGTTACCTGTTTAGAGTTACAGAGGAGGTCTAGCACTAGAATTATTGCTCTCCCTCCGACGTTCGTGGTGATATGTCACATGTGTGGTGCGAACACCGTTTACCTATGTGTGCGGCTGTGCGCGACCTACATATGCATTCGCTTCTGTGCATGAGCAGGGAGGGATGGGGGCTCTTTACATTTTTTTTTTCTTATTGATTTTACTTTTTATTTTTACACTTTCCCTTTTTTTTTATCACCTTTATTCCTATTACAAGGAATGTAAACGTCCATTGTAATATAAATAAGGCTGACAGGTCCCCTTTATGGAGAGATATGGGGTCAAAAAGACCCTAAATCTCTCTTTTACCATTATATATTTTTTTTTGATAATTTGCTTTAAAAAAAAAAGTGTTTCGTTCCAGACTACGGAAGTCACTCCGGTCCTCCAAGGCCATAGAGGCAAGCAAAGCCTCTGGGACTAGCTGTCTGCACCGTCGGATCGTTACTTGGGGTCGCCGGTTTGCGTCTGAAAGCAGCCGCTTGCAACGCTTTCACAAGAAAGCCAGCTGTCGGCTGATAAAAAAAAAAATACTCAGGTTTTGGATTATAGCTTCATCCATAATCCCGGTAAACCACTTTAAAGCTGCAACATATACAGTATATACGTATTGTGGTCAGTAAGTGGTTAAATATAATCCATAAACCTCAAAAAGAACAACCCTGCCCTATGGACATCAATGCACCAAAAATATCTTGTTAAATATATCAGAAAATTAGATTTTTTTTTAATCTGATCAATAAGTGGAAAAAAGAAACCTATTGAGCCTGCTGGAGATCTTGTGAGCAGATAACTTTCTTTGCTGTCTTTGGACTTTAGAACACCTCTCCTCTCTTTTGTGGATAAGAAGAAAGTGGAGTTGTTCTGTGGTCCTGTCCTAAGGGCCGGTTCACACTTGAGTGCCGTGACTTGCCAGGGTGAAGCAAGGTGCCCCACTCGAGGCGATCTCAACGCGGTTTGTAAGGAGACTTCCATCATAGAAGTCAATGCAAGCCGCCCTGAGATCGCCCTGAAAATAGCGCAGGAACTATTTTTCTAAGACGGAGCGAAGAGATTCACTCCTATTAGAACGGTTCCATTGCACAGCATTGAGACAACTTTGCCACCCTAAAATCATATGTGCCAAAATGATATGTGAAGAACTGTTATTATAACAATACACTGTAAACTGGTGCTAATAAATACTGAAAATATTTTACAAAATGTGCACCCCAAATTATAAACTTGACCAACACAAACCCCCAAACACAACCAGTTCAAATATTAAACCCCACGTGTAAAACATTTTATAAAAGTCATAAATAATCGTGGTCAAATGTCACATAACAATATTATTGTCAAGAAGTGTATAGTAAAACCGTGTATACTAAAATCCCACCGTTTCAACAGAGTTACGACACGTTACCTTGGCAAGATTATCCTCACTTAGAGAAGCGAGGCAGAATCTTTTTATCAAGGACGCGATAAAAGTCCCGCTAGAGTCCCGCCGAACGTAACTGAAGATACTACCTTCAGAGGAATGTTTGGCGCAACTCTAGCGGAGCTCACCCCGTGGAACGAAGTGGGACCG
>BLSH010176082.1:1655654-1676022 GCA_018402905.1 Glandirana rugosa
TTTTGAGGCTAGAATGAGAGAAGCATCCAATATCTTGTGAGTAGTTTTTATGGTTTGCGCAATAAATTATTTTAAACGTTACTTCACTATGGAGGCTATCTCTTTCCTTTCCATACACCTTTGATATACTGGAGCCCGGTCTGCAATGAAATTGTGAAGGGGGTTCTGTGCCGCTGGAAATACGATCCATACACAGCCTGACACTAGGATTAAGCATTACTGACCCCCAGACTGAAAAGCTGGGGGTCCATTAATTCTGGTGAGTGGGGTCACCTAAGGGGATCGTCACTGAACAGCACGGAGCACCTTTAATATTTTGTTTTCACGTTTTTGAGCACGGAGCACTTTATATGGACTATTTAATGATTATTAACACGGAGCACTTTAATTGGATGGACTATTTAATGTTTTTTTATTATAGCAATTTGTTTTTTACACATGCACTTTTAACCTACTAGATTTTGTTTGCCAATCCATAGGGAATCCATACTGGCCTCTCAAGCCAGTTTGCATATATATAATTTATATAGAAGGGTTTGTGTTGGTCAAGTTTATAATCTGGGGTGCACATTTTGTAAAATATTTTCAGTATTTATTAGCACCAGTTTACAGTGTATTGTTATAATAACAGTTCTTCACATATAATTTTGGCACATATGATTTTAGGGTGGCGCAGTTGATTTATTGTGTGAATACCAGTCAAGGTTACCCCATTGGCACCTGTTTAAACAGCAGCCCCCAGGATACTCCACTTCCCCTTAAACTTTGACAAGTTGAGGAGAGAGTTGAGTGCCTAAAAACGGTATAATCACAAACCGTAGCGCGGATAAATGAATAACATACAGATTGAGACAACTTGTCAAGCGACTCAAGTCGCCTATATGTGAACGGGCCGCGAAGTTGCGCCGCTCAAGTGTGAACCGGCCCTAAAGTGACAATGCTGCTCCTCTGTAGATACAGTGCACTACCCTAGAACAGAAAATGTGTTACTGGCAGTATTACCAAGCAAAAACGAATGGATAAAAAAAGTCCTGAAAAAAGAAAACGAATGCAGTCACCACCTCTTAGGGCTGGTAATCTGCACTATATTAAATATTTGTTGGGTTTAGATACAGTTTGATAATTTGTGGTGAATGCATACCTTGACTTGTATATCTGCCTAGAGTTTGGCGTGATATATAACTGACCATTCACACCTATACGTTGCGGTAATGCACTATGCATGCTTTAGTGCAGTGGTCTCCAAACTGCGGCCCGGGGGTCGGATGTGGCCCTTTGCTTGCCGCTATCAGGCCCTTGGGACACTATTCCTCCCACTGCTACAAGGCACTGTTCCTGCTACACCAACAATGGGGCATGATTCATACCACTGACCCCAACAATGGGGCAATATTCTTCCAACTGACACCAATGATGTGGCACTATTTATTCCCCTAATACCAACAATGGGGCAATATTCCTCCAATTGATACCAATTATGGGGCATTCTTTACTCCCATTGACGCCAGGGAATATTTTCTACTCCCACTGGCCACAGGCTGGCCCCCTCAAAGTCTGAAGTACAGTAAACTGGCCCTTTGTTCAGAAAGTTTGGAGACCCCTGCTCTAGTGCATTGTTGTGCCATTCATTTTCAAAGGCTTGCCAATACACTAAGGAACACAGCACACTGCAATGCACAGTAATGCACTACCATGCATAGTGGCATGCTACATCAGAATAAATGGTCCATTCAAATATCTGAGCTGCCTTAACACAATGCACAAGACATTAGCAGATATGTGGCAGCACCAGGCTACATCCGCTTTATAGTACTAAAGCTGATTTACAACATTTTAATTCCGACAGTAATGGTGGCAGAGCGAATGTTTTTATTTCTTCCACTAGGGGGCTCCCAAGCTCTATAAATGATGTATCCTAAATTCTACCAACTATATATTTATTATATGGGAGAAAGAAAAAATGCAGCAGGGAAGTGAGCAAAATTAGTTTATTGATAAATTATTGGAAAGGTTCTTTTTTTATTTTATTCAGGTGTTTTCTGCCAGGCTAAAACACACGCCTAGTCATTTTAGATACATATTATGTTGTTAACACTGTATTTTATCATGTAAAGCCATCAGGTTTTAGAATTGAGCTGCACATGCAACTCTCATAGTATGCTGCTCACTATATAACAATAAAGCTCAGTTTCCACTAGTGCGACTTGGCATGCGACTTTGGACACATAAAATCCCATGACAAGTCTCAGCCCATTGATATGCGACTTAAAGTTGCAGCGACTTTGAAAAGGTGCCTGCACTACTTTGATGCGACTTTGATCAAGAGAGTGTAAAGTCAGATCAAAGTCGAACTCAAAGTTGCATCAAAGTCGCACTCTAAAGTAGCACTCCAAATTGTGCGTCTTTGGAGTCGCACTAGTGGAAATGTAGCCTAAAACACTTTAATACAGTTGGGTGCTCAGAATAAATGGGTGTTTAGATCCAATGTAAAGGTTTCTACAATTAACAAGAATATTGTTATTTTAATTCTTTGTGATATCCTTTGATGGTACCAAGTAAAATCCTGCCGTCCCCCCCCCCCCCCCCCATTTTCCTTGTTTAAAGTCCCCAGTAAAACATTTTAGTTGTCTCTTTTGCCAACTTTACTTTAAAGAATGCTGTGTGGAAATAATGTAGGGGCTCAGGTGCGGGGCCCCAACATTTCTAGAGGGCCATACAGTACCAGCTTGTTTCTGTGTATTGAATGGCATGCATTGTGTTATATTAGGCTGCTTATTTAAAATGGGCTATAATACCCAAAAATATAGGTCCTGCTGCATCTTTACTGCAGCACACACTAAAAGTTGGAATCATCATTCCAGTCAGTGGCTGCAAAAAATATAACCCCCAGCATCGGTGTCAGTAAGTCCAATAATAAGCCCCAAACTGGTGTCAGAGCAATATCAATCCTGGAATTGGTGTCCACAATAACAACCCCAGCATTTGTGTCAGTGCTAGTAATAATAACCTCAGCATTGGTGTCAGTGCCAGTAATAATAACCCCAGCATTGGTGCCAGTGCCAGTAATAATAACCCCAGCATTGGTGTCAGTGCCAGTAATAATAACCCCAGCATTCGTGCCAGTGCCAGTAATAATAACCCCAGCATTGGTGTCAGTGGCAGTAATAATAACCCCAGCATTGGTGTCAGTGCCAGTAATAATAACCCCAGCATTGGTGTCTGTGCCAGTAATAATAACCCCAGCATTGGTGTCAGTGACAGTAATAATAACCCCAGCATTGGTGTCAGTGGCAGTAATAATAACCCCAGCATTGGTGTCAGTGCCAGTAATAATAACCCCAGCATTTGTGTCAGTGCCAGTAATAATAACCCCAGCATTGGTGTCAGTGGCAGTAATAATAACCCCGGTATTTGTGTCAGTGCCAGTAATAATAACCCCAGCATTGGTGTCAGTGGCAGTAATAATAACCCCAGCATTGGTGTCAGTGCCAGTAATAATAACCCAGTATTGGTGTCAGTGCCAGTAATAATAACCCCAGCATTGGTGTCAGTGCCAGTAATAATAACCCCAGCATTTGTGTCAGTGCCAGTAATAATAACCCCAGCATTGGTGTCAGTGGCAGTAATAATAACCCCAGCATTTATGTCAGTGACAGCAATAATGTTGCTCCCTTCATTGGTGCTCAGCATGCCCACTCACACTGGTGGTTAGTGAACCCTTTCACACTGGTGGTCACCATCCCTTTTACGTTGGCAGTCAGTGCCCCCTTTTACTTATTGGTTAGTGGTCATCATCCCATTTACATAAGGGGTCAGTTTTTATTATTTGTCAGTGCCCCTTTACATTGGTGGCAAGAGCCAACCCCCCCCCCCTTAAAATGATGGTCAGAGATTAGTGCGCCCCCCCCCCCCTTACATTGGTGAGCAGTGCTAAGTGCCCAATTTATATTGGTTGTTTTTGCCCCCTTACATTGGTGGTCAGTGTCACGCATGTTTGTTACAGGTAATTATATAGCACCATCAGTTTACAAGGGGTTTATTTACTAAAGGCAAATCCACTGTGCACTACAAGTGCTCTTGGGAGTGCAGTCACTGTAGATCTGAGGGGAAGATCAAAAATCAACAGGATGTTTGCTGATTTTTATCATCCAATCAAGCAAAAATTATTATTATTTTTTTTTTTACCTTGCATGTCCCCCTCAAATCTACAGCGACTGCACTTCCAATGCACACTGGATTTGCTTTTAGTAAATAAACCCCATATATATTGTACACTCACATCAGTCCCTGCCCTCAAGGAGCTATCAATCTAAGCTCCCTAACTCACATTCATACATATACATATTTGGGACAATTTAGACAGGATCTAATTTACCTACCAGCATGTCTTTGGAGTGTGGGAGGAAACTGGAGTACCCGGAGGAAACCCACGCAGGCACAGGGAGAACATGCAAACTCCAGACAGGTGGTGTTGTGGTTGTGATTCAAACCGACAACCCTAGTACTGCCAGATGGAAGTGCTTAGCGCTTAGTCACTGTACTGCTCATTTACCAAAACCTTATAAGATGAGGTCAAACCTAAACACTTTTAATCTGTATGTAATCAGGCAGATCCTCCCTTACATTAGTGATCAGTGCATAGTGGCCCCTGTACATTGGTGGTCAGTGATCCCCTTACGTTAGTGATCAGTGCATAGTGGCTCCTGTACATTGGTGGTCAGTGATCCCCTTACGTTAGTGATCAGTGCATAGTGGCCCCTGTACATTGGTGATCAGTGATTCCCTTACATTAGTGATCAGTGCATAGTGGCCCCTGTACATCGGTGGTCTGTGACTCCCTTACATTAGTGATCAGTGCCTAGTGGCCCCTATACATTGGTGGTCAGTGCCTTACTTATATTAATGATCAGTGCATAGTAGCCCCTGTACATTGGTGGCCAGTGACTCCCTTACATTAGTGATCAGTGCATAGTGGCCCCTATACATTGGTGGTCAGTGCCTTACTTATATTAATGATCAGTGCATAGTGGCCCCTGTACATTGGTGGTCAGTGGCTCCCTTACATTAGTGATCAGTGCATAGTAGCCCCTGTACATTGGTGGTCAGTGACTCCCTTACATTAGTGATCAGTGCACAGTGGCTCCTATACATTGGTGGTCAGTGACTCCCTTACATTAGTGATCAGTGCATAGTGGCCCCTGTACATTGGTGGTCAGTGATCCCCTTACGTTAGTGATCAGTGCATAGTGGCCCCTGTACATCGGTGGTCTGTGACTCCCTTACATTAGTGATCAGTGCCTAGTGGCCCCTATACATTGGTGGTCAGTGCCTTACTTATATTAATGATCAGTGCATAGTAGCCCCTGTACATTGGTGGTCAGTGACTCCCTTACATTAGTGATCAGTGCACAGTGGCTCCTATACATTGGTGGTCAGTGACTCCCTTACATTAGTGATCAGTGCATAGTGGCCCCTGTACATTGGTGGTCAGTGATCCCCTTACGTTAGTGATCAGTGCATAGTGGCCCCTGTACATCGGTGGTCTGTGACTCCCTTACATTAGTGATCAGTGCCTAGTGGCCCCTATACATTGGTGGTCAGTGCCTTACTTATATTAATGATCAGTGCATAGTAGCCCCTGTACATTGGTGGCCAGTGACTCCCTTACATTAGTGATCAGTGCATAGTGGCCCCTATACATTGGTGGTCAGTGCCTTACTTATATTAATGATCAGTGCATAGTGGCCCCTGTACATTGGTGGTCAGTGGCTCCCTTACATTAGTGATCAGTGCATAGTAGCCCCTGTACATTGGTGGTCAGTGACTCCCTTACATTAGTGATCAGTGCACAGTGGCTCCTATACATTGGTGGTCAGTGACTCCCTTACATTAGTGATCAGTGCATAGTGGTCCCTGTACATTGGTGGTCAGTGACTCCCTTTCATTAGTGATCAGTGCATAGTGCCCCCTGTACATTGGTGGTCAGTGCCTTAATTATATTAGTGATCAGTGCCTAGTGGCCCTTCTACATTGGTGGGCAGTGTAAAGTGCCCCTTTTACATTGGTATTAAGTGCTAACTGCTACCTTTACATGGCACCCTGTCAGCCTCCTTCTTCATGATGGCAGTGAGGGCAGCAGGTGGGCAGATGATGATCAATTGATGGTTAATTACTGGAAGATTCTTCCTCAGAGGCTGGCTGAAGTGCTGATTTACTGTTCCTCCCAGCAAAGCACATTAGGGGTCTCCTCAGGAGTACTCCTCAGTACCAATGAGCTAGGTTTGGGAGTGTTACACAGTGCAAAGCTTTAAAATAAGATGGCTGGTGGTTTGTGGCCTTGGAACCCGGGGCACTGAGTTTGAAATGTATGATATGTGCCCCGAGCGCCCGGTGCTAGTGATGCCAGTGCTGCAACATAGTACAGCCTCACCTTCTTGTTTGAGCTTCGGTGCAGTAAGGAGCAGATACGCAAAATCAAGGTGTAACATTGCAATTCAGAGTGTAATGCGCAAATATAGCCCCATATACAGGAAATATATCATTAAAAATTATACGTAGAAATGACATTTGTCATATATCCCTTTACTCTATATGTATCCATGAAGAACTTTGAAATGGCTATAAATTCCCCTAAAAAAAGCTACTTTTTATTTTCCACTTAAAGTGGTCGTAAAGTTAGAAGGTTTTTTCTTTTTATCTATTTATGTATCTATCTATGCATTAAGATTAAAAACCTTCTCTGTGCAGCTCCCTCCACAGCCCCCCTAATACTTTTCTATGTTTACTTACCTGAGACCCGTCCAGTGATGTTGCACAAGAGTCTCAGCTGTCCGGGACTCTCCCTCTTCATTGGCTGAGACAGCAGTGGGGTGGCATTGGCTCCAGCTGCTGTCAATCAAAGTCAGTGAGCCAATAAGGAGAGAGAGGGGGAGGAGCCAAGCTGAAGCTCCATGTCTGAATGGACACACAGAGCAGCGGTTCGGCTCCGGTGCCCCCATAGCAAGCTGCTTGCTGTGGGGGCACTCGGCAGGAGGGAGGGGCCTGGAGCGCCAGTGGGGGACCCGAGAAGAGGAGGATCTGGGCGGCTCTGTGCAAAACCATTACACAAAACAGGTAAAAATAATGTTTGTTATTTTTAAATGAATAAAATGACTCTTTAGTATCACTTTAACCACTTACCAACTGGGCCCCTTTTTTACCTTTGTTGGTTACTAGCTAAAACAGTTTTTTTTGCTAGAAAATTACTTAGAACCCCCAAACATTATATATTTTTTTTTCAAACACCCTAGAGAATAAAATGGCGATCGTTGCAATACTTTTTGTCACACGGTATTTGCGCAGCGGTCTTTCAAGCACTATTTTTTTGGGAAAATTTCACTTTTTTGAGTTAAAAAATAAGACAACAGTAAAGTTAACCCAATTTTTTGTATATTGTGAAAGAGGATGTTACGCCAAGTAAATAGATACCATACATGACATGGTTGAAAATTGCACGCACTCGCAGAATGGCAACAAAATCTGTTATTTAAAAAGTTCCATAGGCGACGCTTTAAAATTTTTTATCAATTACCAGGTTAGAGGTGCAGAGGAGGTCTTTTACTAGAATTACTGCTTACACTCTGGCGATCGCGGCGATACCTCACATGTGTCGTTTGGACACCGTTTTCATATGTGGGCGCGACTTACTTATGCGTTTTCTTTGCTTCGCGAGCTTGCGGGGACGGTGGCGTTTTAAATTTTTTTATTTTTTTTTTTTTATTTATTTTTTTATTTTTAGCACTGTTCCTGATCACTTTTATTGCTATCACAAGGAATGTAAACATCCCTTGTGATAGTAATATATGGTGACAGGTACACCTTTTGGAGGGCTGGGGGGTCTAAAAGACCCCCCATCCCTCCTTTGCACTTCACAGTATTCAGATCGGCAAAAACGGCGATTCTGAATACTGTCATTTTTTTTAAATTGGCGCCGTTAGCCACCGAGTAAACCGGAAGTGACGTTGTGACGTCGCTTCCGGAATTTGCTGAAGGAGACCCGATCGGAGCCGATTACGGCTTCTATCAGGTCTCCTTCTAGCCAGCGGAGGCGCCGGATCATCGCTCCGGACTCCCGGTGGGACGGGAGGCCGGAGAAAAGCAGCAGAAGGCGGCGGGAGGGGGGGGATGTCCCCTCCCGCCCCCTCCCGCCCCCTGGGGTAACGACCGAGCGGCTCCCGAGCCAGATCGGTCCTTACCCCTGGATAGCCGACCGCCAGCTCTAAAAAATGATACCGGGATATAGCCTGCAGCTGCAGGCTATGTCCCGGTAGAGCCGCTCAAAACCGACCGCCGCCTATTTACGGTGCTGGTCGGGAAGTGGTTAAAATGCTGTATTTTAATGTTGATGATTATCCCAACCATGACACTACCTGCCTGGAGTTGTATGTTCTCCCTATGCCTGTGCGGGTTTCCTCCGGGTACTCCGGTTTCCTCTCACACTCCAAAGACATGCTGGTAGGATAATTGGTTCCTGTCTAAATTGTCCCTAGAATGTGTATGAATGTGAGTTAGGGACCTTAGATTGCAAGAGGGCAGGGACTGATGTGAATGTACAATATATATGTAAAGCGCTGCATAATTGTCCAGCACTATATAAGTACCTGTAAAAATAATAATAATGTTAATAATAATACATTTTCTTATAGCTCACACAAACTTTGGGATAAGAAATGTCCGAAGCAGCAGATTTTTTCTCCTCTATAATATACGGGTGATTGACAATAAGCTGGCACACACTTGTTATGAGAAAACATGGCGTGCTCCTCTGTTTTCCCAGATTCCATTACTACAGAAAGGAAAACAAGCTATTTTTATCCCGCCGTGGAACAGCCACGTGCTATTTGGAGCACAGAGCGGCTACTGAACAATGATCTGTGTTGGCATATTTGTTCCGGGTGATGTGCTGCAGACGTTGGATGTGAGATTCGACTCCCACCGAGGAGCAGTAATAATACACAGCATGAACTGGAATATTCCGGAATACCCTGCAATGAATCCCGTCCCTGCCTGAGCACAGGTGAACCACCGATTACTGAATAATAAATGTCAGCTGTGAATAAACCGTAGAATTCTGAGTGTCAATTATAGAGCAAATCACAAATCTCTCTAAGGCTTCATGCACACTGTAATCTATTGACGCTTTTCTCTCCTACGGGAGTTTAGCGGCAGCAAAAACATGGAAAAAAGCCGCATATTCGCATTCACGTTTATGTGTTTCCCCGCATCCAATTCACATGACATGCGTGTGTGACCGGCTCGCAATGTTCACAGGTCCGGGGCGGCCGCGGTCCGCATTCCAAAAGGGTCCTGTGTGTCCTTGGGTCCAATTCAGGTGCGAATTCAGGCAAAAATTCGGACCTGAATCGCATCGTGAACAGGGACAAAAACACAAGAAGACAGTGGCGCACTGGCATTATCCTCAATAGTACATTTATTAAAAAGTTAAACATACTCACAAACGAGCTTGTAAATAAGACATATCAAACATGGCACAGTGCTACATGCTCATAGCAGCAACTGCCGCTAGGGTGATGTCTCACATGGACTGGCTGACGCGTTTCGGGGTACGAACCCCTTCCTCAGAGCCACATCTGTGGCTTTGCTATGAGCATATAGCACTGTGCCATGTTTGATATGCCTTATTTACAAGCTCGTTTGTGAGCATGTTTTTAACTTTTTAATGAATGTGCTATTGAGGATAATGCGCTAGGCCAGTGCGCCACTGTCTTCTTGTGTTTTTGCTACAGTATTTGGACTTCCCGGTTCCCCAGTGGCAGCAAGGCGGTGCATTTTCCGGAACCAAGTTATGACTTTGGTTGTACAATTTGAGAAGCTATATCCTCAAGCACAGGAAAGGATGTATATGTTGATTGTGTGAACAGGGACACACTAGACCCCATGCTGGGGAACCTGGGCCACACATATGTGAATCCAGCCTAACTCATCAAACCGAATCATCTTGAGGACACTGCTCTCAACATCCAGGTGGCAAAGAGCACTAAAGCCTCGTACACACGGTGCGACGGTCGTATGAAAACGGTCATACAACAGCTTGTTGTATAAGCATCTGACCGTTAGTACGCACGATTAGAACAGCCAACATGCGACGGTCGTACAACAAAAGTTGGATGAGCAGACTATAAAACTTTTGTTGTACAACAAGCAGTCGTACAACTGTTGTATCGTGTGTACAGATAAGTTGGTCCAACAAGTTGTACATGCAAAACACACGTGCTCAGAAGTCAGGAACGCTCAGAAGTGTCCGTTTGTGTAAACCTACGTTCCTAATTCACAAATCACATTCACCGGAACTTCCTCTTTATACGCTTGTAACACGTCACCATGTTAGGGTTGGTCGTACGATCGCTTAGTGCACGTCAGTATGCAAGACACAACAGCCAACATACGATTTTGGATGTCCGGTTGTACGACCGTCACATCGTGTGTACGAGGCTTTAGTCTTTCATAGGTCATCATGGTTCTCAGATAATTCTTTGTCAGTGCTAATTTGCTGAATGACATTTTCCTGAACAACTAGTGACCATCATACTCAAATATATTCTAAGAGCTACAGTAACACCTGGAAAAGTATCAGCAAGCCCTTCATTATTTAATAAAACTGCCTGTTGA
The DNA here is from genome assembly GCA_018402905.1 of Glandirana rugosa. NCBI lineage: Eukaryota > Metazoa > Chordata > Amphibia > Anura > Ranidae > Glandirana > Glandirana rugosa. The sequence goes on from BLSH010176082.1 coordinate 1,666,323, forward strand.
GATGGAGCAAGACATGACTGGAGCTTGGCAAAGGCTGCAAACTTGACAATTTTCTCAATGGACACACCACTGAAGTCTTGAGGGAAAATAAGTTTCATTTTTTTTGAAAATTCTTTTTATTATAGGTTTTTACATAGAAATTACAACCATAAAAATAGAAGAAACCCCAGTAACTAAACAATCAGCACTACCATTCAACAGCACCAGTGTACAATGTAGCTCCCAGACTAATGGAAGTAGTAGTCATTGCAGAACAAAAAGCCAGGTAAGTAAAATAAAGAACAATATATAGAGGATACATACAGCATAGCTTTATGATTAACACCACTTTATCCCTCTTGCGATGCCAGGAGGAATTAAAATAAGTGCCCAGCAAGACCCACATAAACCCTAATTTCCTCCGCTGAGGAATCCAATGCAATCCAATGCTGTGGAGCTATCTTCTAGCCAACCACCCCATACCTTTTTAAACTTATCTGGGAGCCCTCTATTAAGGTACGTGGAGGTTTCATTTTTTTGAAAAGGAAGTCTGGGGCCCCGGGCCCCCTCTGGCAGGGGGGCCTGGGGCAATTGCTCCTTTTGCCCCCTTATAAATCCAGTACTTGCTCTATAGGTATCGGATAGGAGGGCTTAGTGCTTTAATGCACTGCCACAAAACTAGTATGCACTCCAGGGGCTTCCTTTGGAGTTTTTCCTTTAGAATAGTTTCATTACAGAATCTCTTTAAAAAGGACCTGAGGGATCATTGTATTTTTCAAGCTGGCACTATGCTTCCCTGTAGGCCTCCCAATGCGTTTGGCAACCTAGAGTCCAACAGGAAGACAAGGGCAGAATGAGGGACAGTGATCAATCAAGGCAGCAATGTGGTTGATAGTTGACCTGATCCAGATCCCTTGTGGAAAAATGCATAAAATAAATAAGCCAATAAATAAATAAACCCATTAATTAAAAAATCCACTTTTATAAATCCTCAGGTTCCATCAAGCATCAAGTATATTAAATACCCTGGAAACTTTGTAGCATACATGTGAGGTAGTGCTAGAACTTGTCGGTGGTGGGTAGGTCTGTGGTGCTCTAACTCATGGATTGTCCTTGGATTTGGTTCCTTCGTGAGGAGCACTATGCGTGAATAGAAAGTCTTGGAAACTCCAACCAGTTGGAGAACATTGATTGCTTGATTACTTTATTGGGGTTTGACCTAAAATAAAGCCAAGGTATTATAGGGTATTTGGGCTCTCCTTCTTCAAGGCTTTGGTATTGTCAGATCTGTTGATCATGGGGATTCTACTCTGAGTCTTAATATGATATCCATGTTCTGGAATGCCTGTTGCACTGGAGGGGCAAAAGACACTTCAGGACATCGATATCATATTAGGGCACAGATTGCTGTCCTAAATATAACAGATATAGCACCACCAAATTCTCTGGAAGACGTTTATGTTTACAGCATATATGTTCTAGTCATTCAAAGCTTCATTGGGAACTTTAGCAAAGCTGTGAAAATGTTGCAATCGTGTTATGTTCTCGCCACACAAACCCAACTTGTTCTTATCATGTTGTTTTAACAGATATTTTTTGTTCTTTTTGGACTATAACACTGATAAGGGAAAACTGAGATTATACATAGAAATCACAGTTATGCTATATATCTTATTTAAACTAAATGTTTTACTACATTTTGGGGTAAATATCTAGGGCTGTGTGAATTAAATAAAAATTGCCTTGATAAATAATTACTGGAAAGTGCAGTTTGTATGCTTCCCATTCCTTCTTCTTGTTATTATTACTATTATTGTTGCTATTATTATAATAAGTGACTTATCCAGCCATTGATCATTTGCCTACTGGGCACTTTTACCCCTTTCCTGCCCAGGCTAATTTTCAGCTTTCAGTGCCGTCACACTTTGAATGACAATTGCGCAGTCATGCAACACTGTACCCATATGAAACTTTTATCATTTTTTCCACACAAGTATAGCTTCCTTTTGGCGGTATTTAATCACCACTGGGTTGTTTAGTTTTTTGCTAAATAAACAGAATTTTTTGGAAAAATAAAGTTTTTCATAGTCTGTTAAAAAAATTTGCACACAGGTAATTTTTCTCCTTCACTGATGTGCACTGATGAGGCAGCATTGATGGGCACTGATAAGCTGCACTTATGGGCACTGATGAGGTGGCATCGGTGGGCACTGATGAGGGGGCACTGATGAGAAGACACTGATGAACACTGATAGGCAGCACTGAAAGGCACTGATAGGTGGTACTGATGGGCAATGATAGGTGGCACTGACTGGCACTAATAGGCAGCACTGATAAGTGACACTGATGGGGAGGTACTGATGGGTAGTGATTGGCAGCACTGGTGGACACTGATAGGCAGCACTGGTGGGCACTGCTGGGACTGCATTGATAATCAGGACACTGATAATCAGTGCCCTGATTATCAGTGTAGATATCCCTTTCACACAAACCTGTTATCAGCTCTCCTCTCCTCACGCTGTCAGTGTGAGGAAAGGAATACCAATAACTGGCTTTTTCTTACATTGTAATCAGCTGTGACTGGACACAACTAATAATTTGGTAAAGAGCTGCTGATTGGCTCTGTACCCGATCTATGATCAGCCATGTTCCAAGGACACAGTGATCACAGAGCACGCCACCCATGCACCACAGCAGGTGCTCAGGGTGCGCGATCATGGGAGGACATCATATGATGCTCTCCCAGAATTGTCCAGCTGCGCTGTAGCAGTCATTTGGCGATATCGCGGTCAGCAAGTGGTTAAGCCATCAGTTTACAAGATAATGGAAGGGCACTAACTGTGTGGGAATGAAGATGAGTTCCTAATTAAAATCTAGGAAATAAAACTAAATGTATTCAAATCTGCAACAAATTAAAGCACATCCCCCCTCCCCTCCACTCCTCTCCCAATCTATCCACTTCAGTTCCAAAAGGTTTTACCCCCTTCATGACCAGGCCATTCTTTGCTATTTATCACTGCTCTACTTTAATTAGCAATTGTGCAGTCATGCAACGCTGTACGCAAACAAAGTTTGTACCATTTACTTACACAAACAGAGCTTTCTTTTTGGTGGTATTTGATCACCACTGGGTTTTTATTTTTTTGCAATAAAAATGAAAAAAGTCAGAAAATTATATCAAAATATATATATATATTTTACTTTCTGCCATAAAACATATCCAAAAAAATTTCTTCAGACATGAAATATGAATTAAAGTGTTACTAAGCCCAGTAATATGAAAATAGTTAATCTACCCCCCCCCCCCCACAGTGCCCACAGCTTATAAATAATCTTTTTACATTAAAATACTGTCACTATATACCTTTTGGGATGATCTGTATACCATGGTTTCCAGATAACCTGCACAGTTTGTCCATAGCTGTGTGTTCAAGTAGGAGGAGATATCCACTACAACCTTTATGCATGCCCACATGTGTGATGTCAATATCATGTGACCTGCACAGTCCAACTGAAACAGGAAATGCTCTATCCAGCATAAGAGACTGAACTGAGCATGTGCAGCTTTACCACCCTGCTACGTATCATATAGACTTCCTCAGATTGACAGTGCAGGAGGGAAGCATCTATCCATAAAGGATAAAACATCCTTTTTTTTTTACACAGTGCAGAGGATTAACCCCTTAAGTTCCACAGTGAGTATAACAAGCATGCTATGCTGCATATACAGACAGATTTTACTGTTGTTGGTTTAGTAACACTTTAAGCATATCGCTCTATAGTGTGTACTTGTCTCCATCCAGAGCATTATGTGTCATTTCTGCCTGCTATCTGCATGAGTCACTTCTGACAAGTTTTTCCTGGCACCAAGTGAAAAAAGGTGATGGGGAGGGATCTCCAGCACACAACCTGTGATTGACAGCCTCAGCTCTGTTCCTGTGTGCTGTGTGAAGTAGGGTGTGTCCCTTTCCTCCAATCAGCTCTCAGAGCTTTTCTTGTTGAGCTCTGCAGAGTGTAAATTCAGCTTTCCATCCCCTGTTTTCTGAGAGCTCAGATACACTTTATAAATTCTGGACTTTGAACAGATATAGAGACGAGAAGACTGCAGATAAACAGGTACAACTTATGTAGGAGGATTTCTTTCACCTCTGTGTATCACCTGAGGCCAGTCACTTCACTGGGTATAAATAAGGTTTGACAACTACTTTAAGGTGACCAAACGTTCCCAATTTCCAGGGACAGTCCCTGATTTGAGGAGGCTGTCCCTGGAAAAGTGTCCCAGTATGTGTCCCCTTAAAATTGAGTTCTCCGGGCAGTATGATTGTAAACAGGGGAGGGATGGGGGCTGCAGTGCAGAAACAAAGTCCCTGGATGGGACCAAACTATTCGGTTTGGCTATTAACCCCTCCATTTTCCCAACCCCTGCCCCACCCCCATCAACAGTGGGCATGGTCAGTAGGGTGTCTCCAGATTTTAGTATGAAAATCTGGTCACCTTATCATAACTTCCAACTCTCCCTAAATAGAGGGATTGCCTCTTCATTGGAGCCAAACCTTTATGTCCCCCATTTCTCCTCAAACACGCCTCATACTACAGCTAGTTCTGATGTAGAGATCTGTAGAAATAAATGTATTTTGTAACTGCCAAAGGTGTTTACATTGCCCCAAAATGTTCATCAACCCTTTATGCCCATTCGTACTGCCTGCATGCTAATGCTCCATTTTAGCGTGTGGGCAGCTGTCAGTTTTTGGCTATACTGATCACGGTAAGGCAGGGGGGGTGTGATGTACAGTATGTTTCAGAGCATTACCACTGTTTATTTTTTTTTCTTTTACTTTATTTGAAGTGCACAAAAGGTACACTTTGTTCTTGCTTCCACAGAGCAACATGCAGTGTTGTGCTGCCGTGTGGTAACATGCGGTGCCTACCTGTGCGCTGCGGTAAAATGCAGCATGTCTACATTTCACTACAGTTCACTGCACTGCACCTCCAGGCTGCGTTGCAGTGCAAACAGGGCACATAGAAAGCAATTGTTTTCTATGTGCCCTATTGGTGACTGGCATTTATCTAGTGCGGAAAACGCCAGTCACTTCTCTATGCTTGAACAAGCCATTTATGCTATTGCATCAGTTATTCTAAATGCTAATATAATGGAGTAATGATACAAAAATGTAGAGACATAACTCACATCCAAATCAATGCAATAGAAAAATAGGAGAAACATAACTGGTCTTTAGAGGTAGCCACTAGGATCCCAAGTAGAAAAAAGTGCTCACCAATATATAGGTATATAAAATTCACATTTTATTAGGACAAATATAAAATCATCATAAAACATTTGAACATCATATAGTGTGTGCTGATAAGAAATTGTATCTCTCCCATATATAAAGAAAAGCACAGACAAATTATACAGGATAACCTGTGCTATATGGCCCACAGATTAAACATAGGTTGGATATAACTGTATGGTGGTCTTCCATATATAGGGGCCAATGAAGGGGTCACTGTATCAACACCAATAGATCACAACGCATTTCGCCAACAGCTTCTTCAGGAGATCCTATTGGCACACGGTCAGAACAGGAGGCATGGAGTGCTTAATCCATATCATGGGAGGGGAGAAAGAGAGAGACGTGCAGCCAGCCGAAAAGGGCGTAGTGTGATGCAGCCAAACAACAGGAGCCCAACTGGGGGGGAAACTTGAACCTATAGGACCCCTTTTCCACTGAGGCAGTTTTCAGGCGTTTTAGTATTAAAAATAACGCCTGTAAAGTGCCTGACAACTGCCTCTCAATCCTCTCCCGAGTGCTTTCACACTGGAGCGGTGCGCTTGCAGGGCGGGAAAAAAAGTCCTGCAAGCCGCATCTTTGGGGCAGTGTGGGAGTGGTGTCACCGCTCCCATACCACCCCTGCCCGTTGGGATTAATGAGCACCGCTTCTGGAAAGCGCTGCTACTCCTTGGGCATTAAAAGCTCCCCGCTACCGCCCGAAAAGCGGCGGCAAAGCACCGCTATAAGGCCCCTTTCACACTGGGGCGGGCAGCTGGTAGCAGTAAATCTCTGCTAGTTTCAGCTGCGATTTTCAGCTGTTATAGCGGCGCTATGTTTTTTGTGTGGGCCATATTGCACAGGTTATCCTGTATAATTTGTCTGTGCTTTTCTTTATATATGGGAGAGATACAATTTCTTATCAGCACATACTATATGATGTTCAAATGTTTTATGATGATTTTATATTTGCCCTAATAAAATGTGAATTTTATATTATACTTTTTTTCTACTTGGGATCCTAGTGGCTACCTCTAGTCCAGTTTTTTTTCTCCTATTTTACTATTATAATGGAGTAATGGTTGAAAAAACTCCTCAGTGGGTTTAAGTGATCATTCCTGCGCTTTAGGCAAGCTCACCCTTTCTTTCTGAACGCAGGTCTGATATATTGTACCTAGAGTTCAGCAGAGACCGGATCCCAAACTGCCGGTGTCAAGAGGTCTTATTATATCCTGCTACAGGATACAATGAATCCTGTGTCCCTGCTGAGACAGACCCATCTCCAGACCTCTGTGTGGGCACCGGAATTCATTAATCAATTATGCAGAACAGATCATTTATTTATACACTCCCTTTTGATTAGTTTTCATGTAACAAATGTTTTTTTAGAGGTTGCTGATTTCACAAAAATCAAATATTTCTTATGCACATTGCCTAAATATTATCTGAAGTTATAAAGAGTGTTCACGAGTGTTGGGCCAAACACCTCCCAGTTCGGTTCAGACCAGAACTCCCAAACATGTAAAAAGTTCAGACCCGAGCCGTGAACTCTATTACAGTCTATGGGACCCAGTTTGAAAAATCAAAAGTCCCCACTTCGAAGGATTATATGCAAGTTATTGGCCATAAAAAGTGTATGGGGGCCCGGGTACTGCTGTCACGTACCTGGTGGTCGAGTCTGACTTATGCAGGGGACAACCTCTCTTACGGTCCTGGTTCGCGAACCCCTGATAGTGTAGACAGGGAGCTCGGGAGCACAGGGGGGCACGAGGGCTGGACTTGGTCGCTGGTGGTGGGTGCAGGTCCGCTGAAGCTTGTGCTTGCCAGAAGCGTAGTGGTACAGTCCGGGTCGGCAACGTGCTGGCAGAGCGGTACAGAAGGATGAGACAGGCGGATGGTCGGGGTGCAGGCAGGGTCGGCAACGTGCGGGCAGCAGAAGTACACGGGATCAGGCAGGAGAGGGGTCGTAGACAAGCCGGAGGTCGGGCAGGCAGAAAGCAAACAAAGTCCAAAGATAGCCGGGGTCACAGATGCAGGAAGTCACTTCAGAGCAGACACGGGGACACAGGTCACGGTAACGCTGTAGAACGGACAGCACTTGCTACAGGAAGCACACTGTTTAAATAGAGCTGCCCGGCACCGCCTCCTCCGGGAGCGTGAGGAAACAACAACAAAATGCAAACAAATCCTTAGCACAGTCTTCTTCTAACATTGCCCCCCCCCAAGGGGCAGCCTCCGGATGCCCAAACACTTGGTCGGGTGTCTACTCCAGAAGGCTCTGACCAGCTCCTTGGCATGTACATTCTCTTCAGGCTCCCAAAAGCTCTGCTCACGTCCATAGCCTCTGCATTTCACCAAAAACTGAATGTTCCCACCTCTTTTCCTACAGTCGAGGATGGCCTCGACCTCGAATTCCTACTCTCCGTCCACCAAGACCGGTTCTGGTGGAGCTGTGTTGCGCCCAGGGAAAAGGTATTTGACCACAGGTTTGAGTAGGCTCGCGTGAAAGACCGGGTGGATGCGGAGTGACGGAGGTAGCTCCAGCTCATAAGCTACTTGATTAATTTTCCTCTTAATTGGGAAGGGCCCCATGAATTTTGGCCCCATCTTTTTAGAGGGACAGGAGAGCCTCAGGTTCCTTGTGGACAGCCAGACCTGTTGACCCATTTGAAGTATAAGTTCTCCCCGCCTTCCTTTGTTGAAATTCTTTTTGCTGGCCTCCTGAGTCTGAGCGAAAGTTTCCTGAAGAAGTTTGTTATTCCTTTCCAGGAATTGTGTAACTTCCAGAGCCGCGGGTACAGCATTGTCTGTAGGTAAATCGGGCATAAAGGTGGGATGGTACCCGAGGTTTGCCCAAAATGGCGATTGCTTTGTAGCCGAATGAACAGAGTTATTGTAAGCAAACTCGGCAGTTGGCAGTAGGGAGATCCAGTCATCCTGGGCATAAGAGGAATAGCAACGGAGATACTGCTCCAGAGTCTGGTTGGTCCTCTCCATTTTCCCGTTAGACTGCGGGTGGTAGGCTGAGGAGAAAGCTAGGTCGATACCTAGAGAGGAGCATAGGGCCTTCCAAAAGCAGGACGTAAATTGCACCCCTCTATCCGAGACAATGTTGCCATGGATGCCATGTAGTCGCACCACTTCTTTGATGAAGGCTTCCGCAGTTTCAGCGGCTGTGGGGGTGCCCTTCATAGGTATGAAGTGGGCCATCTTTGTGAGATGGTCTACCACTACAAAAATGGTGTTGAATCCAGCAGAGGGTGGTAGCTCGACTATAAAGTCCATTGAGATTTGAGACCAAGGCCGTACAGGAATGGGTAGCGGGTTGAGTAGCCCCCACGCTTTAGACTTTTCTGTCTTGTTCGTGGCACAGACTGGGCAGGCCGCCATATAGTTTTTACAGTCCTCCGCTAGGTGGGGCCACCAGAATGAGCGGGATAATAGTTCTGCCGTCTTGCGCCCCCCGAAGTGCCCAGCCAGCTTGAGATCATGGCAGCGGTTAAGAACAGTTGGACGTAGCTCCTGTGAAATGTAGAGCTGGTCCCTGTACCACCACAGCCCGTCTTTTGACATAAGTCCAGAATTTGGTGACATGGTGAGATTGGCGAGGGCTCGTCTGAGCCGTGTAAGGAAGTCTTCTTGTGTGAGTAGGGAACTGTGGGCGAGCAGAATTGTATCTGGCGGGGAATGGTCTGCAGGGACATGGAACATACGGGACAAAGCGTCTGGCTTAACATTTTTTCCCCCTGGCCGATAGGTTATATGTAGCTGGAACCTTGAGAAGAAAAGTGCCCATCGTGCCTTACGGGGTTTCAGTCTCTTAGCAGTCCGGAGGTATTCAAGGTTCTTGTGATCCGTAAATACTAAGATAGGGTGCGAGGCTCCTTCCCAAAGGTACCGCCATTCCTCCAGCAGTTCCCTGTCACCCACATCGTAGTTTCTTTCTGGAGATGAAAGCTTCCTGGAGAAGAAAGCAATGGGGTGGAGTGAGGCTTTTGGACCTTGCCTCTGTGAGAGGAACTTCAAGGGTATAAGGCAGAGCAGGATCCGGATGCTTCAGGACGGGAGCCGAGGTGAACAACTTTTTGAGTCTGGAAAAGGCTTCTTGGGCTTCGGGAGTCCATCGGAAGTGTACATCCTGCTTGGTAAGCTGGGTTATGGGGGGAAATAACCGTTGAGAAGCCCTTAATGAACTTGCGGTAGAAGTTCGCAAAGCCCACAAAGCGCTGGACTCCTTTCTTGTCGCTTGGGGCTGGCCAGTCCAGAATAGCTGCTACTTTCTGTGGGTCCATGGAGATGCCGGAGGTGGTGATGTAGAAACCCAGGAAGGAAATGTTGGTGCACTCAAAGGCGCACTTTTCCGCCTTGGCATACAGACCATGTTGTTCCGCCTTTTCACGCGGAAACTCACGTGGTTGTAAAGGAAGGACCCAAAGATGTAGTGGTGGAGG
>BLSH010176082.1:1693120-1708478 GCA_018402905.1 Glandirana rugosa
TTCAAGGTCATCCATGCTCTGCCCCTTTTTGACAATGTCATAATTACATTATCACGGTCAGAGACTGCAGACGTAGTACAGGAGATGGTCAGAGACTGCAGACATGATCCAGCAGATGGTCAGAGACTGCAGACGTGATACAGGAGATGGTCAGAGACTGCAGACATGATCCAGGAGATGGTCAGAGCCTGCAGACGTGATACAGGAGATGGTCAGAGACTGCAGACATGATCCAGGAGATGGTCAGAGACTGCAGACGTGATACAGGAGACAGTCAGAGACTGCGGACATGATACAGGAGACGGTCAGAAACTGCAGACATGGTACAGGAGACAGTCAGAGACTGCAGACATGGTACAGGAGACGGTCAGAGACTGCGGACATAGTACAGGAGATGGTCAGAGACTGCAAACATAGTACAGGATACGGTCAGAGACTGCGGACATGGAACAGGAGACAGTCAGAGACTGCATACATAGCACAGGAGACAGTCAGAGACTGCAGACATAGCACAGGAGACAGTCAGAGACTGCGGACATGGAACAGGAAACGGTAAGAGACTGCATACATGGCTCAAGAGGATAAGGACCTAGTGGGGAACCCCTGATCTGATCCCTGATTCCAGGGGGGGGCAATTGCCCCAACCTGCGGACGCCCATGCCTCATACTGCTAGCATTAGTAAATAGATACGTATCATATTTATTTGTTTTGATCTTATTTATTTTTACATGTCCTCAGATACTCCCTGGTTTCTTGCCTAGGCAAATTATGTCATACATCCCAGGAGTCTTCAGGAGTGGATGACGGGTTTTCTCAGCTTAGCCAACAGTGGGCTTTAGCTTTTTCTATACTTCTCCTTTAAAAACTGTCAGTGTATGCTGTATTATGTACTGTTCATGCTCACTTAGTCACTATGGGATTCGTTTTTTATACTCTGCAAAAAACCTGGTTGATCCTGCTATTCACTGTCCCCCCCTCCTTGACTGCGTCCCTGCTGCATCCTGAGATTGTGTAGACCAGCCGTTGCCACATCTACTGGGCATGCTCCAGTCTCACTTCCCTTCTAAGCTGTTCATTTCCTCCTTTTTCTTATCTGTGTACCCCACGTGACTATCACACATACAGTATCTCACAAAAGTGAGTACACCCCTGACATGTTTGTAAATATTTTATTCTATCTTTTCATGTGACAACACTGAAGAAATTACACTTTGCTACAATGTAAAGTAGTGAGTGTACAGCTTGTATAACAGTGTAAATTTGCTGTCCACTCAAAATAATTCAACACACAGCCATTAATGTCTAAACCGCTGGCAACAAAAGTGAGTACACCCCTAAGTGAAAACGTCCAAATTGGGCCCAAAGTGGCAATATTTTGTGTGGCCACCATTATTTCCCAGCACTACCTTAACCCTCTTGGGCATGGAGTTCACCAGAGCTTCACAGGTTGCCCCTGGAGTCCTCTTCCACTCCCCCATGACGACATCACGGAGCTGTTGGATGTTAGAGACCTTGTGCTCCTCCACCTTCTGTTTGAGGATGCCCCACAGATGCTCAATAGGGTTTAGGTCAGGAGACAGGCTTGGCCAGTCCATCACCTTTACCCTCAGCTTCTTTAGCAAGGCAGTGGTCGTCTCGGAGGTGTGTTTGGGGTCGTTATCATGTTGGAATGCTGCCCTGCGGCTCAGTCTCCAAAGGAAGGGGGTCATACTCTGTTTCTGTATGTCACAGTACATGTTGGCCTTCATGGTTCCCTCAATGAACTGTAGCCCCCCAGTGCCGGCAGCACTCATGCAGCCCCAGACCGTGACACTCCCACCACCATGCTTGACTGTAGGCAAGACACACTTGTCTTTGTACTCCTCACCTGGTTGCCGCCACACACACTTGACACCATCTGAACCAAATAAGTTTACCTTGGTCTCATCAGACCACATGACACGGTTCCTGTAATCCATGTCCTTAATCTGCTTGTCTTCAGCAAACTGTTTGCGGGCTTTCCAGTTCATCATCTTCCTTCTGGGAGGACAGCAATGTAGACCAATTTGATGCAGTGTGTGGCATATGGTCTGAGCACTGACAGGCTGACCCCCACCCCTTCAACCTCTGCAGCAATGCTGCCAACACTCATACGTCTATTTCCCAAAGACAACTTCTGGATATGACGCTGAGCACGTGCTCTCAACTTCTTTGGTCGACCATGGCAAGGCCTGTTCTGAGTGGAACCTGTCCTGTTAAACCGCTGCATGGTCTTGGCCACCGTGCTGCAGCTCAGTTTCAGGGTCTGGGCAATCTTCTTATAGCCTAGGCCATCTCTGTGTAGAGCAGCAATTCTTTTTTTCAGATCCTCAGAGTGTTCTTTGCCATGAGGTGCCATGTTAGTTTCCAGTGACCAGTATGAGAGAGTGAGAGTGATAACACCAAATGTAACACACCTGCTCATCATTCACACCTGAGACCTTGTAACACTAACGAGTCATATGACACAGGTGGAGGGAAAATGGCTAATTGGGCCCAATTTGGACATTTTCACTTGTTGGTTTTTCTTTGCATCCCAAACAATTTCCCTCTCAGTTGTGGCTAAAATTTTAGTTGGTATGAGAAGATAGAGAAGGAATGGTGCTGTCTGTTGGTAATTGAGATATGTATCAATGTGAGGTATTCCTGTATGTGCATATATCACCAATATGTGCAAATTACAATCAAAAAGCAGCAACTAATAATTAATACCAAAAAACAATACTACTAAAAATACTACAAAAAGTAAAAGCTTTAAAAACAATTTAAAAATAGTCCATACGTGACTTCTAGTCCATCATAATGCATATTATAAGACGTCGTCGGAACCGCTTCCGATGTGGTGAGTAGGGACCTGAAGGGGGAGCACGTGTGAAAATCACATTCCTGAGAGTTGGACAGTTGAAGCACTAAAGTCACTTTTTGGATTGTTTTCCCTAATGCTGCTGGTGTTTACACATACATAACTTTTTGGCACAAAACTTTTACTTTATATCTATATTTTTATTTTCTATCCAATTTTCCTCTTTTTGAAAATATTTGGCAATGAATTCAAAGGTTTTTTAATATGCATTATGATGGACTAGAAGTCACGTATGGACTATTTTTAAATTATTTTTAAAGCTTTTCCTTTTTGTTTTTTGATTTAATTTTTAGTAGTATTGTTTTTTGGTATTAATTATTAGTTGCTGCTTTTAGATTGTAATTTGCACATATTGGTGATATATGCACATACAGGAATACCTCACATTGATACATATCTCAATTACCAACAGACAGCACCATTCCTTCTCTATCTTCTCATACTATCTTATTCTCCCTAGTGGGGAATTGTGGGGAGGCTGCAGTCTTATCTCTAATTAATTTACCTTCTATCCTCAGCACGGAAATATATACACTTACTGAAATTTTAGTTGGTCTACCTGACTGTGGTTTGGTTTCAACAGAACCCCTCATTTTCCACTACTAGATTAGAGTTTGAACACTGCTGATTGACATTTTAAATTCCTTAGATATCTTTTTATATCCCTTTCCTGTTTTATACAGTTCAACTACGGTTTCCCGCAGATCCTTTGACAATTCTTTTGCTTTCCCCATGACTCAGAATCCAGAAACATCAGTGCAGCATTGGATGAAAGATGCAAGGATCTGTCAGGAGTCTAGAAACTCATTGACCTTTTATACACACACACTAATTACAAGCAAACAGATCACAGGTGAGGATGGTTACACTTAATAGCCATTCAAACCCCTTTGTGTCACCTTGTGTGCATGTTATCAGGCCAAATTTACCAGGGTATAAACTTTTGATCAGGGTCATTTGGGTAGTTTCTGTTGTCATTATGATATAAAAAGAGTAAACACAGTTGATTGATAATAAATGGCTTCAGCCAAACACTAACCATGAGTGTAAGAAATGTTTTTGTGTTATTATTCATATTCTCTGAAAAATGGCCAAGAAATCATAAATTCTCCCGGGGTATGTAAACTTATGAGCACAACTGTATAGGAGGTCCTGTAACCAATTCTTTTGGGCACCCCACAGTCACCCCTTTCTTCTATCCAAGTTAAATTCCCTAAATAAAACAACCAAAAATAAGTGCCGGCCTGTTCAGTGACTTTGAATGTGTAAGATATGGTGGGATTGAGGGCAGCTATAAGGTGAACCACAACTACCAGCCACTCCCAAGGGAGCACATGGCTACACAAGCAAAATTTACAAATCTTTATTGCGTTCAGCAGAACCTAGAGCCTAGATTATGAATGTAATCCAGTCATGTAACCAGAGGGTGATCTACCTGGGGAAACAATAGCCACACTGCAGGTCTAATAAAAATATATGATTGCTATTGATGCATACCATGACTTATAATAATCACCATTGTTAACTTGTGTAGATAAAATAGCTTTTCATAAATATAGGTGTCACATAGATTTGTATCCTTATGCTCATGAGGAAGTCAGCAAAGGGGCAACGTTCATGCTCAACTAAGCACTTTCTGAAGACCTAATTGTTAAATATGGCCTTCAGAGTGGGTGAGCATGGCAAATTGCTGGGCCATAAATTCAGGATTCCAAGCTACCATACTCTAGTTGTGGCCCACCGCCAGGGATAAAGAGAGCACCCCTGCCCTGGGCTGAAGAGGTCAGGGGGGCCCCAGCCATAACCTCTCCTGCTCCTCAGCTAACGGCTGTGTGCTCACATTACATTAGCAAGAAGAAGCAATTCTTATAGAATAGGAGCTGTTTTCAGTAGGATCTCCATTCCCAGGGGAATATTTATAAATCAGCAAATAATTAGCTAGCTGATCATTCCTCCCTTTATCGTTCCTGTCAATTATAAAGTGCATTTTCCAGTTGTATTAAACAGATTGATTTACTTTTCCCACCATTTGGTGGACATTTGGATTTGCTATTCTTAAATGGAAATCCTCAAATGTAGGTGTTCAGGTAGCATATGGGTGTCTAGCTACAGTAAGCAGAAGCCTTTGTGATTGTGGTCATTGGGATCTCTTACATTCACTGTGGGTGGCTTTCTTTAGGGTCAGATCAGGCACAGCACACATAACTCAGTGTGGTATGTTCTATTCATTCTAAATTGCACCCCAACGCACAAAATCAGTGCACATCCAACACACCTACTTTGCAACACACAGTAACTCATTACTATAAGTTGCAGTACACTGCATCCAACAGAAATGGCACAGATTCAATTTTAGGTCTGTCGTGGTGAACTGGCAGTCAGTTATGGTGAGTTGGATGCCATACTGCAATACATCTTAATGCACAACAGTATGCACCTGTTTTACTGAACCTCATCGGACTGGATAAGTCAGCCATACAGTTTGCAGAGATTTTTCTGTACACTGGTTGATGAGGCTTTCTACACTGGTTGATGAGCCCTTGCCATATCATGGCAGATGGTAGGCCTAGTCCAAATACCTTTTAATCTAATCATGTTGTCACCCCACTACACCTCAGCAAGCATAAAGATCTGCTGTTTATTATTATTATAGACTTTTATAGGGACCTCCTAATGGGGATGATGAATAGGATTTCCATCTGTGCAGTCTTTTGTCTTCAGGGATGATAGAATTGAAAATAGACACTACCTAATGACAGAAAATGGTAAAATGTAGTACCCAGTCATTTAGAAAATTCCAAATAGCTAGCTTTAAAGAGTTTGGGCATGTGTGAGGCTGACCTCAGTGTCAATAGGTGTGAAGGGAATGGCCTTTGTGGACAGCACTGTGAGATTACAGCATTGGATTCCTGTCATCAAGGAAACTCTAATTGGGGTTTGTATGTTTCTTGTCTAAAGTTCAAAAGAACATTGGTAGACAGGGCCTGAGAACAATTCTGTATATATGTATCTTTAATTCTTGCTTACCTGAACACCCATGCGATTCAATTCTGCTGCTGCAGACAAAAAAAAAGGGTCCTGTGTGAGTTTGCTCCGATTGCAATGAGAATTTAGCCATACAATCTCTATGGATGAATTTGCATCGCACAGAGATGGCATGTGATCACACTGCAGTGCGGTGCGATTCATATCCGATCTCCGGGATTGCAGCAGTGTGAACCAGCCCTAAATGTGGTATCACTGTACTCTTATATTGTTTTATTGTATACTTTGTACTATGAAATAAACACAACCTCGGGTCAGCAGGCATATCTACTCTTGTAATCTCCAGTATCTGTTGCAACACCTTCTGCCAAAATTCCTGTATCTTGGGACATTCCCACCACAAATGAGCCATTGTTCCCTTCATTTTACATCCTCTCCAGCAAAGTGGTGATTTTTCTAGTTGATATTTATGTGCCTTAAAAGGCGTTATATACCATCTTGCCAGACATTATAATTCATTTCTTTCATGTTTATATGTGTTGCTGTACTGTATACCATTCTCAATATTTTTTCTTTATGTTGCTCCTAATTCCTTTTTCCATACATGGCGGTATTGTGGGTTCAGCCATCATAGTAAATATCTTGTAAATTTGAGATATATTATGTTTAAACTTCACCTATGCACTACGCAGGAATTTTTTAAACACACCCTGAACGCATGCACAGTAAAATCAATGTTTTCCAATCACCTTAGTTCACACCACTGCGTTCAGTTCCAGCGATTTATAAAGAATACAGCAGCATGCATTTTTTGCTCTGATACGCGTGTACACACACTGGAACGCAATGGCAAGCAAGCACCATGGAAAGATTCTCTGCACCACAGCAAATGCCAAACAATGGCGAAGTATAAAGTGACTTCAATGGAAATGCTAGCACACACCTTTAATAATGATTTTTCAAATGAAAAAAAAAAGGAAATAAATCCATTACTAACGCGTTAAAAAATACATGTAAACATGCATGTGGAAACACACACTGAGCGCGGGGTTTGGGGTGTGAACTAGCCAAAAGCGTATCTAAATCCAAAAGCATAAATGTAATATATACCAGCTTACAAATTCTTAACGAAAAACTGCAGTCTGCTCACATAATTTGCAATAAAACATCTTTGCCTTTCTGAAGCTTCCCTCCAACCACTTTGCATATTATTTTTTTTTTTTTTTTTCAATAAAGGTTTTATTGAGAGTAAACAAACATAGGCTTATATATATTATATATATATAATATATATATATATATAAAATAAAATATATATATATATAAAATATATATATTATATATATATATATTATTTTATATATACTGTGATTCTGTACTTGCCAAATATGCGTCACAAATCTCCCCCCACTAAGTCTGCCTGCAGCCATTGTAACTGTGGGCAGCTGAAGTTGCTGCCTGTTAACTTCCTGGATTTACACAGACACACAGAGGCACACCTCCAGCTCTGCAGCCCTGCAGCTTTCATTGACCCTCTTATGACTCACCCCCCTCCCTTCCTGGTAAACTCTCACAAAAGTGAGAGAGAGAGCTGTGCATGATGTCAAACGCTGAGGCTTTTTTTCCAGCCAAGAAACAGTAAGTGGGCTGTATAAGGTATTTACTGGCAGAAAAAAAATGTTTTACTATCCAAAATTAAAACAACAAAGGCAAAAAAAATTAAATGGGATGGCTGCATTAGTTTTCTTTTTTCAGGCTTTCTTCCTTTATTTTCACCTTGTTATCCTGCCAGTAATGCACTCCCTGTCTTAGGGTGTCTCTACTATATGGAGGAGAAATGGAGACACCCTTGAGCCTGCATGAGCAAAACAAAGGTTTGTTTTAAGTAGTGAAGTAAGAGGATCAGTATGACACGAAGGCCACTGGCCGCTGGTGTTTTATCTGCGCTTTAGCTGCCTTTTACCAATGCTTTTGCACCGCTTTTTGGGCGCTAGCGGGCCGGTTTTTAAAGGTCCTTTAAAAAAACCTATAATAAAGACCCGTGTTACAGCGCTTCTAAAGCAATTTTCATTGCGCTCATTCATTTCAATGGGCAGGGGCGGTTTAGGAGCGCCCCAAAGATGCTGCTTGCAGGACTTTTTTCCCATCCCGCAAGCGCACCGCCCCAGTGTGAAAGCACACATTCCAATGAATGGGAAGCAGTTTTCAGATGCTATTTCTGGTGCTAAAACGTCTGAAAACTGCCTGAGTGTGAAAGGGGTCTAAGAGCTAGCATTTTCAGAAGGGGCACAAATGGCAGCACACATATTTGTTTGGAGGTTTGCTTTAAGTGCTTGGCGTTCTCATTATTTATATGATGACATCTAAATGTGCTGTGGAGATGATTTCTATAAGCACTCCTGTGAAGCTGCCTTCTTATGTTTCATCCACCCAACATCGTGGCACGTGTCCTGACACATGCTGTTTGGGAATCACTAGCCTGGCAGACCATCAAGAACAGTTTGACTTTCACCTTAACTGTGAGCAAAACAAGTATTCTCAAAATCCTGACTCTGAAATAATCATTAACTAAAAAGCTAAGTCAGGGCACCATTATATAAATATTTACTAGGCAGATTAGATGTGGTCACTAATTAAACAATTACAGATTATTATTTCCTCTAAGTGAAAAACATTCCTCTTATTACACATTCCATCGACAAACAAGCCCTGAACTGACTGTAGGTTCACACTTGTGCAGATTAGAATCATAAACATGCATTCCGGACCTGCAGGTAAAACGCGCTGCTCTTTAGCAGACATACTGGGGTGCCATTCATTCTTATTGACACCCCTGTGCATCGGTAAACACGGCTTGTTTTCTTGCGTGCAAAACCGCGTGGAACCCTATATGGTTGCGGTGCAGCTTCATTCTCAAATGGATCACATTGGGCCATGGTTCTATCTGTAGATTGCAACAATGGGTGGCACAGTGGTGTAGTGGGTAGCACTTTCGCCTGGCAGCAAAAGGGTAGCTGGTCCAAATCCCAACCACGACAATACCTGCCTGGAATTTGCATGTTCTCCCTGTGCCTGTGTGGGTTTCCTCCAGGTACTCCGGTTTCCTCCCACACTCCAAAGACATGCTGGTAGGTTAATTGGCTCCTGTTTAAATTGGCCCTAGTATGTGTATGAATGTGAGTTAGGGACCTTAGATTGTAAGCTCCTTGAGGGTAGGGACTGATGTGAATGTATAATATATATGTAAAGCGCTGCGTAAATTGACGGCGCTATATAAGTACCTGAAATAAATAAATAAAACATGCGTTTTCATTTTTTGCCACGGCACGTGTACACCCAGAGCAGATGCATGCTCTTTTTAGGTGGGCAGTTGAGGGGGCTGAACTGAATAACCAGGCAGGTTATGATGAGTCTCATTCCCCACTTATTGCTTCTCAGCTCTTCTCCGCTAATGAGTCTAAAGGGGGGTACACATTATAAAAAAATCGGAAGAAAAATTCCATAAGAGGCACAATCGTTCGAATTTCGTATACCGCATAGCTCCCAAATGTCCCTGATTTCGAAGGGACTGTCCCTGATTTGGAACAAAGTCCCTCTGTCCCTCTTTCCTCCTCATTTGTCCCTCATTTTGGTCTGATCTATAGAGTTGTATATAAAATGCACTATTTATTTTTCAATAGGTTTCCCAGTGCTAAACCTTTCATCCAAATTCTAAATTGCTGCATTTGTAAACTCCAAAAGCCAATATAAAGGGATAATAGTGGTAGAACAAAAAAAAGCACTTGTGGGTTTAACTAATCATTTTTTGTATAATTCTCCTTTAAGGAAGCGTGGCAGGGAGTGTGTCCTATGCCTACATACTTTTGCTAATAGTTGTCCCTCGTTCCCATCCCAAAAAGTTGGGAGGTATCACACCATAGTATGTACACAACTTTCGACATCCAATTCAGACTTTCCAAATGAAAATTCCAGAAGGGACAAAATCCAAAATGTTTCTCAAACCTGAACAGAACCATCGATTTCCATTCAATGTGTACAGTTTTTGTACTAGAAAAATTCTATACGAGACAGAAACAATAAACAACAAAATAAAATCCATTGTCACGAATTTTCATACAGTTTCGATTTGCTGTGAAACATCAAGGAAAATATAGTGCGTACCCACCTTAAACCTTGCGTAAGCTCTGCACTGGATGGTGTCAGAGCTTACACAGGTTGATGACACCCTCCTCCTTCTCC
Organism: Glandirana rugosa; assembly: GCA_018402905.1. Taxonomy (NCBI): domain Eukaryota; kingdom Metazoa; phylum Chordata; class Amphibia; order Anura; family Ranidae; genus Glandirana; species Glandirana rugosa. The sequence goes on from BLSH010176082.1 coordinate 1,703,227, forward strand.
TCCATTAATGACAGTGTTTGGGCCTAGAAATTGGTTGCTCAGGCCTGAGCAATGCATCCTGGGAGGAATCACATGCTCCCTTATACTGGGATCCACTCAGGGATTCAATGAAGCAACAGAATGGCGCATGAGTATAGTGGGTGAGGGGTTGGATTTTTTTTTATACACTCACTTTCTGGAAATAGGCAAAACAACAGAATCTCTTTAAAGAGGCACTATACTCATCTCCCCTCTAGCAATGTGCGAGAACTCCCCCCTTGGCACCAACATCTTTACCCAGTCTTCTTTTAGGCTCAGGATCTTTGGATATCTTCTTTCACCGTGCCAGGATAACGTATCTCCAGTGCATGGAAGTTCATTCACCCCAGCATATACCGAAGTTGTACACTGAGCTGCGTATGCACAGCTTGGTGTACATTATCAATAAGAAGGCCTACAGGTTGATAGACATCGATAGATCTACTGTCATTAGTATGAATTAGCATTCAGGAAGAAGGGGAGGGTGGGCTTTGCCTGACACCCTCTGTAACCCTGTAGATACCAGTAGGCAGCATGAGTTTAATGAGGTCTAGGCACCACGTGCCGGCCCTGGCAGTTATGGCATCCTAGGAAATGGCCTATGTGGGCTAGTGATAGATCTGACCCTGCAAACAACACCCTCCTTTGTCAAGTGACAGATAGGTGGATAATTTAAATCTGAACTCCTGGGTAAGCAAATATTGTCCAAATACAAAAGGTATGAGTATTCTTCCTTGAATCTTGGTGGGCTTTGTGTATTTCTTCCCGCTCTCTGCAGTGATCCAGTGTGAAACTTTTCCTTTGTGCAGGAGCTTCCTGTAATAAAGACCGGTCACTGCTGCTCCCTCTCCTTGTGCAGAGTGACCGGTCTTGTCTCCACCCCCTGCTGTAATCTGGGTCCCTCCCACAGCTCTGATCTCTGCAAAGACTATATACAGCAAACTGATAATGCCCCTGGTGCATTTACAAGATAATATCTGGATTTACAAAGGCATTTAGATCATGGATAATAAAAAGTATATTAAGATGACTGTTTTTTGCCTGGAGTTCATTATCCCCTTGGTTTACAGCCGGAACATGAAGGTTGTAGCTGGGCCCCCTATACATTCACCAGGCCCTAGGGTCCACCCTCATTTACTTAGTGAATGATTCAGTTTGGAACGCAAGTATGCAAAACAGGAATGCCGGAGAATTAAGATATATATATTTTTAATTTATTTCAGGTACTTATATAGCGCTGTCAATTTACACAGCACTTTACATATACATTGTACATTCACATCAGTCCCTACCCTCAAGGAGCTTACAATCTAAGGTCCCTAACTCACATTCATACATATACTAGGGCCAATATAGACAGGATCTAATTTACCTATCAGCATGTCTTTGGAGTGTGGGAGGAAACCGGAGTACCCGGAGGAAACCCACACAGACACAGGGAGAACATGCAAACTCCAGGCAGGTAGTGTTGTGGTTGGGATTCAAACCAGCGACCCTTTTATGAAATAATAATGTAAATATGGCTGCAGCTAGCAAATTTTCTTGTTCCCTGTATCCAATACCAAATCACAATCTGGGTGGGGTTCCTCTTTAACATTTAGGGGGAAGACCTGATTGTAATATCTTGATGTCAGAGGCATTATTGCCTGAGCGGATATAAAACAGTTGAGCATTGTCATCTCATCTGCTGCAGCTCCGTACAATGAATTATAATGAAGGCCATAAATTAGAATCTAATGGGGGATTGGAAAACAGTGCTGTAGCCCAGTAATGTGCAGGGCAGTGTCAAGTATACAAAGCAAACACTGCTGTCTAAATGTGTTCACTTAACCAGGTAGAATAGTTCATTATCAGACAATTAACAGTCAGCATGGCAGTTTACAATGAGCTAAGTGTGGCTCGGTTTTAAGGTGTCTCTGAGGTCATTCACTACACTGATAGGGCCATTCTGTACACTGAGCAACCCGGACCGGGATTTTGGTTATTTCTCCACTGACCTTCAAGTACATCCGTCCCAAACATGACAAGTCTGATATAGGCTGCTTACAATATAAGCAATGTTAATCACATTTCAGCCTTTCCAATTTAAAACTTAAAGTACAACCAAAAATTTTGTTTTTCATTTTGAACAGAATAATGGAGGAATAGAACCCCTGTCAGTATTTTTTTTTTTAGTTTTGCAATCTGTACCTATTAGGGAGATTTCACTTCACTTCCTGTCCCATAGACACAACAGGAAGTGAGAGGAAATAAACCAGTATGGTAGGTGAGTTATACCTACTTTTTAGAGCAGGTGTCTCCAAACTATGGTCTGGGGTCTTCACCCAGCCCGCTGCTAGGGTCAGTGGTGTATCCTTAATGTGCACAGATTAAAGAATGAGGTCAGCAGCGGCTGCCTATGGTCTCTGCTTCAAATCCCCTGTATAAAGGGAGACTCTGAACGAGACTCTGATGTAAGGAAGGCTATGATGGAGACTCGAATGTAAGGGAGGCTCTGATGGGGTCCCAGATGTAATGAGGGACTCTGATGGAGACTCTGATGTAAGAAGGGCTCTATTTGAGACTCTGATATAAGGGGGAGACTCTCATGGTAACCCTGATGTAAGGGGGCTCTGATGGGAACTGTGATGTAAGGGGGCTCTGATGGGAACTGTGATGTAAGGGGGCTCTGATACTGACCATGATGTAATGGGGGTCTCTGATGGAGACTCTGATGGGAACCCCTATGTAAGAGGGGCTCTGATGGAAACCCTGATGTAAGGGGGGCTCTGATGGAAACCCTGATGTAAGGGGGGCTCTGATGGAAACCCTGATGTAAGGGAGACTCCGATAATGATCCTGATGTAAGGGGGAGGGGCTCAGATTGAGGCTTCAATGTGAGGGGGAGACTCTGATGGTGATCCTGATGTAAGGGAGGCTCTGATGGGAACCCTGATGTAAGGGAGACTCCGATAATGATCCTGATGTAAGAGGGAGGGGCTCAGATTGAGGCTTCAATGTGAGGGGGAGACTCTGATGGTGATTCTGAAGTAAGGGGGGCTCTGATGGGAACCCTGATGTAAGGGGGGACTCCGATAATGATCCTGATGTAAGGGGGAGGGGCTCAGATTGAGGCTTCAATGTGAGGGGGAGACTCTTATGGTGATCCTGATGTAAGTGGCTCTGATGGAGACTGTGATGTAATGGGCACTCTGTTGGGGACCCTGATGCAAGGGGTATTTCTGATGGCAAAGGTGATGTAAGGGGGGACTATGATGATGATCCTGATGTAAGGAGAGCTCTCATGTGGACCCTGATGCAAGGGGTATTTCTGATGGCGACCCTAATGTAAGGTAGGCTCTGATGGCGACTCTGATATAAGGGGGACCCTGATGTAAGGGGGGACTATGATGATGATCCTGATGTAAGGAGAGCTCTCATGGGGACCCTGAAGGGGATTTTTTTTGTTTAGCCCACGAATATTTGTAAATTATACGCTGTGGGCCTCATATTAAGCATGTCTTTGGAGTGTGGGAGGAAACCGGAGTACCCAGAGGAAATCCACACAGGCACAGGGAGAACATGCAAACTCCAGGCAGGTAGTGTTGTGGTTGGGATTCAAACCAGCGACCCTTTTATGAAATAATAATGTAAATATGGCTGCAGCTAGCAAATGTTCTTGTTCCCTGTACCCAATACCAAATCACAATCTGGGTGGGGTTCCTCTTTAACATTTAGGGGGAAGACCTGATTGTAATATCTTGATGTCAGAGGCATTATTGCCTGAGCGGATATAAAACAGTTGAGCATTGTCATCTCATCTGCTGCAGCTCCGTACAATGAATTATAATGAAGGCCATAAATTAGAATCTAATGGGGGATTGGAAAACAGTGCTGTAGCCCAGTAATGTGCAGGGCAGAGTCGAGTATACAAAGCAAACACTGCTGTCTAAATGTGTTCACTTAACCAGGTAGAATAGTTCATTATCAGACAATTAACAGTCAGCATGGCAGTTTACAATGAGCTAAGTGTGGCTCGGTTTTAAGGTGTCTCTGAGGTCATTCACTACACTGATAGGGCCATTCTGTACACTGAGCAACCCGGACCGGGATTTTGGTTATTTCTCCACTGACCTTCAAGTACATCCGTCCCAAACATGACAAGTCTGATATAGGCTGCTTACAATATAAGCAATGTTTATCACATTTCAGCCTTTCCAATTTAAAACTTAAAGTACAACCAAAAATTTTGTTTTTCATTTTGAACAGAATAATGGAGGAATAGAACCCCTGTCAGTATTTTTTTTTTTTAGTTTTGCAATCTGTACCTATTAGGGAGATTTCACTTCACTTCCTGTCCCACAGACACAACAGGAAGTGAGAGGAAATAAACCAGTATGGTAGGTGAGTTATACCTACTTTTTAGAGCAGGTGTCTCCAAACTATGGTCTGGGGTCTTCACCCAGCCCGCTGCTAGGGTCAGTGGTGTATCCTTAATGTGCACAGATTAAAGAATGAGGTCAGCAGCGGCTGCCTATGGTCTCTGCTTCAAATCCCCTGTATAAAAGGGAGACTCTGAACGAGACCCTGATGTAAGGAAGGCTATGATGGAGACTCTAATGTAAGGGAGGCTCTGATGGGTTCCCAGATGTAATGAGGGACTCTGATGGAGACTCTGATGTAAGAAGGGCTCTATTTGAGACTCTGATATAAGGGGGAGACTCTCATGGTAACCCTGATGTAAGGGGGCTCTGATGGGAACCGTGATGTAAGGGGGCTCTGATGGGAACTGTGACGTAAGGGGGCTCTGATACTGACCATGATGTAATGGGGGTCTCTGATGGAGACTCTGATGGGAACCCCTATGTAAGAGGGGCTCTGATGGAAACCCTGATGTAAGGGGGGCTCTGATGGAAACCCTGATGTAAGGGGGGCTCTGATGGAAACCCTGATGTAAGGGAGACTCCGATAATGATCCTGATGTAAGGGGGAGGGGCTCAGATTGAGGCTTCAATGTGAGGGGGAGACTCTGATGGTGATCCTGATGTAAGGGAGGCTCTGATGGGAACCCTGATGTAAGGGAGACTCCGATAATGATCCTGATGTAAGAGGGAGGGGCTCAGATTGAGGCTTCAATGTGAGGGGGAGACTCTGATGGTGATTCTGAAGTAAGGGGGGCTCTGATGGGAACCCTGATGTAAGGGGGGACTCCGATAATGATCCTGATGTAAGAGGGAGGGCTGTCTCTTATACAC
>BLSH010176082.1:1737255-1787288 GCA_018402905.1 Glandirana rugosa
CGAGAGTGAAAGCTCTATTTGTGTGAAAAAATGATACAAATTTTGTTTGGATGCAGTGTAGCATGACAGAGTAATTGAGATTCAAAGTGTGAGAGCGCTGAAAGCTGAAAATTGGTCTGGGCAGGAAGGGGGTATAAACGTCCTGTATTGAAGTGGTTAAAATGAATGTGCGTGTAAAGGCAGGCGTCCCAATACTTTTAACAATTTTGAACTGGACTCACGATGAAAGTGACAAGGTTTGGGTCACAATAGAAAAACAAATGGCTGGGCTGGTATAGCTGCTAGCAATAATCACTGTCTTCTCCTGGTGGGGATGGCTTCCCCTGCCCCTCTGGCAGGAGAATACAATGACCCCCCCGTCAACATTGTCTGTGTTGATGGAGGCATTGAGTGAATTTATTTGGTTGCAAGAAAGAAATTCACTCCTTGTATGGCCTGCCTAAACCTTTCATCAAACCTCTAAATTATTTCATTAGCGTTTTTGAAAAGTCAATGTCTAGGAAGAGTAGTGGTGAAGAATAGTGCTAGTAGGTTTGACTGGTCATTTCTGGCATATTCAATCATTAAAGCGGAGTTCCACCCAAAAATGGAACTTCCGCTTTAAGCACTCCTCGCCCCCTTACATGCCACATTTGGCATGTCATTTTTTTTGGGGGGGGGAGTGTGTCCCCAGGTTTAAGAGGGACTTCCTGTCCCTCTTCCACCTTCCACCTCTGGGCCGCCTAGGCGACTCCTCCTCTCCTCCTAGGCGGCCCCTCCCTCCTGGCAATCTTCTGGGACACGTCACAGGTCCCAGAAGATTGCCTGACCATTAGGAATGCGCAGCGCGACTCGCGCATGCGCAGTGGGTGTCCGGCCGTGCAGCCGGGCCGTGTGCCCACACTAGGAATGGCGGGGCCTTTGGGAGGAGGGGGGAGACGAGCGAGGCTTCAGGCACAGCCATCGCTGGACCTGGAGACAGTTAAGTTACTGTTTATTAAAAGTCAGCAGCTACACTTTTTGTAGCTGTTGACTTTTAATAAACAAAAAACGAGTGGAACTCCGCTTTAAGGATAAGTTCACCTTTAAAAAAAAAATTATATTAAATGCACATTTTTTTTGCAGGTAAAAAAAAAATTCTGTAAACATTGCACGTGCGATCAGCAGAGTGCGTGTGCAGTGTTATGTTCCTGCAGGCTGTCAGTGGAGCTCTCTGCCTGTACCTCTGATATGGGCAGGCATTTACTGAATTGCAGAAAGATCAATGGACTAATAAAGTGCTCAACAGCACCCTCACTGAGAACTACAAGCTGTCAGCTGCAATGGCTGACAGTAATTGTAGCCCATTCATTCACAGAACTCTGTGAATGAATGACGTTGGCGTGTGGGGGGAGCCCCACATGGCTTCAGTGTTTTTGAATTATGATATCGGGTGCAGATAAAGGATCTCCAGCCCACTGTCACAATGGGGATTGGTTTGGGGTGGTGGCAGGTGATTTAGTAGCATGTTACATGCTACACCATAAATATGGGTTTAACATAGGGTGACCAGACTTCCCCAATTTGAGGACACTGTCCCCGGAACCAGTCTGTCCCCAGATTGCAGGGTGGGTGCTGAGGCAGAGGGGGGTGGTCCACCCCGGGTGCCACACACTGGGGGGGGTGTCAGGCCGGCGTCGCCCGCTGTGTCAGCTTTAATTTGAAGCGCCAGGTGCCACCGTCACAAAGTCCCACCTCCTGGTATGGCTCCTTTGACAGACAGCACACTTGTCCAATGCTGGGACATGTGCTGTCTATCTTAGGTGGGAGGCGATCCAGGAGACGGGGCTTGTGTGATGGCGGAACCCGGCGATTCAAATTAAAGCTGACACAACGGACGGTGCCAGCCTGCGTGATGATTCGGCCGCCTCTCCTCTTCCTCTCCTCTCTGATCTCCTGTGCAGGTGAGGCTGCATTGCTGGGCACTGGTGAGGCTGCATTGCTGGGCACTGGTGAGGCTGCATAGATGGGCACTGGTGATGCTGCATAGATGGGCACTGGTGAGGCTGCATAGATGGGCACTGGTGAGGCTGCATAGATAAGCACAGGTGAGGCTGCATTCTTTATGTAGTGCACTCCTGAGCCCTGCATTCTTTATGTAGCGTATTCCTGAACTCTGCATTTTTTTCTCTATCTTATCTTGATAACATTTGGAAGTCATATCTCAAAAAATTCTAATCTTTTTTTTTCTTTTTAATCTTTATTTATGGATGAAATGTGAGAAATAACATATATATCATAAAATAATTCCATAAACAGATACCACATACACTGCATATATATTTTTAGGAAAATATGCTTATAAAATAGTTTACTATTTGTAAAAAAAAAAAATATGTCCCTGGATTTCATTTTAAAAATCTGGTCACCTTAGTTTAACATGTACATGTTACTAAAAGTGGACCTATCCTTTAAGGGCTAATTCAGAGGTGCGCTGATACCTGTCCTTCATACTGAGCCCTTTTTGGTGCGTCTGCATCCACCTCGGAGTTGCATGCAGGGAGACCATAGAAGCGGATGCACATGCAGCGGATGCACAAGCAGCAGCTGCACGAACACAGACACGTGTCAAAATTTGACATGCAAGCAGTAGCAGGTGCACAGATTGGAGCACACAGTGTCTGCATTCAGATCTGTGCGCCCACTCTGAGCCCAGCAGTCCACATGGCAGGAATATGTACTGCGCTTACATCACCGCGCTACAACATGCCCTTCTTTGCCACCTCAATCAGTTGGAGGCTGGGAGTTGCTTATCTCCAGAAATCTGAGAGCAGGATGTATGGCACGGGGAAGTATATTTAGGTAAATACGGTACCAGTTGATCAATATTTAGCAGAGCATGGTGGTGGCTGCTCTATGCAATAATCTGGCTTTCTGATTCAACTGCCTGATAGTGACAAGGAAAAGCAAACCTATTAGGTGAAATGGGATACATACAATGCCTTGAAAAAGTATTCATACCCCTTGAAATTTTCCACATTTTGTCATGTTACAACCAAAAACATAAATGTATTTTATTGGGATTTTATGTGATAGACCAACACAAAGTGGCACATAATTGGGAAGTGGAAGGAAAATGATAAATGGTTTTCAAAAAGTTTTACAAATAAATATGTGAAAAGTGTGGGGTGTATTTGTATTCAGCCCCCTGAGTCAATACTTTGTAGAACCGCCTTAAATTGCAATTACAGCTGCAAGTCTTTTTTTGGGGATGTCTCTACCAGCTTTGCACATCTAGAGGGGACATTTTTGCCAATTCTACTGTGCAAAATAGCTCAAGCTCTGTCAAATTGGATGTAGAGCGTCTGTGAACAGCAATTTTCAAGTCTTACCACAGATTCTCAATTAGATTTAAGTATGGACTTTGACTGGGCCATTCTAACACATTAAACCATTCCATTGTAGCTCTGGCTGTATGTTTAGGGACGTTGTCCTGCTGGAAGGTGAACATTTGCCCTAAACTCAAGTCCTTTGCAGACTCTATCAGGTTTCCTTCTAAAATTGCCCTGTATTTGGCTCCATCCATCTTCCCATCAACTCTGACCAGCTTCCCTGTCCCTGCTGAAGAAAATCATCCCCACAACATGATGCTGCCACCACCATGTTTCACAGTGGGGATGGTGTGTTCAGGGTGATGTGCAGTGTTAGTTTTCCTCCACACATAGTGTTTTGCTTTTAGGCCAAAAAGTTAAATTTTGGTCTCATCTGACCAGAGCACCTTCTTCCACCTGTTTGCTGTGTCCCCCACATGGCTTCTCGCAAACTGCAAACGGGACTTCTAATGGCTTTCTTCCTGCCACTCTTCCATGAAGGCTAGATTTGTGAAGTGAGCAACTAATAGTTGTCCTGTGGACAGATTCTCCCACCTGCTTCTCTGATTAATGCTCTCCTTGCCCGGCCTGTCAGTTTAGGTGGACGGCCATGTCTTGGTAGGTTTGCAGTTGTGCCATACTCTTCTACTACATTTTCGGATGATGGACTGAACAGTGCTCCGTGAGATGTTCAAAGCTTGGGATATTTTTTATTAACCTAACCCTGCTTTAAACTTCTGCACAACTTTATCCCTGACCTGTCTGGTGTGTCCCTTGGCCCTCATGATGCTGTTTGTTCACTAAGGATCTCTAACAAACCTCTGGGGGCTTCACAGAACAGCTGCATTTATACTGAGATTAAATTACACACAGGTGAACTCTATTTACTTATTTGGTGACTTCTGAAGGCAATTAGTTCTACTAGATTTTAGTTAGGGATATCACAATAAAGGGGGCTGAATGCAAATGCACGCCACATTTTCAGATTTTTATTTGTATTAAAAAATTGAAAACCATTTATCAATTTCCTTCCACTTCACAATTATGTGCTACTGTGTTGGTCTATCACATAAAATCCCAATAAAATACATTTACATTTTTGGTTGTAACATGACAAAATGTGGAAAATTTCAAGGGGTATGAATACTTTTTCAAGGCACTGTATACTGTATCTATAGGAGCATCTACAGGATACTACAAGTACTCATGTCTGCTAAGCTGAGAAAAGCATTTCTGCAATCAGGGGATGTTATGGGGATTTGCAGAAAATCTAGGCACATCATTGCAGCCTCTGGGAAGGACGTTTTAAGAACATTATGTATGCTGTGCTGATCAGTACAATGTTCCTAGGCTTCCCAGAAATGAGGCCTTCCTAGGGAGGACTCTAAGAAGACATAAGTCCCATACCAATGTATATTAGGAATGCAGTGCGCTCTCAATACACCCAGACTGAATTATGGGACAGAAGAGGACATACCTCTAATCTGCCCGACCTACTGCAGATCTGGTCATACTGAAGCCAGGACTACCCGCTCATGCCCATGTAACAGTTACTCCAACCCCTTAGAGTCTTTTTTTTAAATCTTATTATGTGCTTATTGTATTTTCACAGCTGGACCCACCAGCTTTCACAATACCCAGACAATGATTTCCACAAGCTTCAGGGGCCCATATTGATCAGCTGCCTTGCTGCAATGTGTACACAGCAGATCAGTCACTTAGCACAGGCTTCATTGCTGAGAACACTTTGCATGTTCTTAATAAATGCAAAGCATCCTCTGATTGGATGAGGTGGAAAGGCAGGGCGATGAAGGCATGATTTCCACCTCGTCCAGTCAGAGAACGCTTTGTATTTATTGATGCCTACTGCAGTGATTTCCAGATTCCATAGGTATGAATCATGCATATTATGTAGGGCTCTACTGTTAGTTGCTAAAATCACAGTGTTGTTATGTATTACCTATGGTTGCACCGATATCAGTATCGGTGCCAATACCAAGTATTTGCATGAGTACTCGTGCAAATGCTCCAATACCTGAAACTGATACCCATGCAGTGCGATTTGAGCCCATACAAAATGAATGGGCCCAAAACGCACTGCAAAGAATCGCATGCAATTTGAACAGGAATGTGGTGCGATTCCTGTCCGAATCACATGTGGTTTCCCGCATTGCTCGTGTGTGAACCCAGGCTGGCCATAGTGACTTCACACAGGACCTGTGCAGAAAATCGCACGTGATTCAGACAGGAATCGCACCACATTCCTGTTCAAATTGCATGCAATTCTTTGCAGTGCGATTTGAGCCCATTTATTTTGTATGGGCTCAAATCGCACTCCAAAGGTATCGGTACTCAGTATGAGCGATTAGTTGACTGAAAGTATCGGTACTTGTCGGTGAAAAACCGGTATTGGTGCAACCCTAGCATTACCACTTCCTGTCTCAGGAAGGGGCTTGGAAAATCCAGAAGTGAAGAGAGAAATAAAGGCTCATCTACATGTGTGGTCCAGGGGAGTTGCTGCTGCAATATTCCTATGTTCCAATAGTTTACCGAAAGCTCCTCATAGCTTCTCAAGTGGACATCTGAATCCTTATGACAGAGTATCTGTATCCTGTTGTTAATATTTCACATGCACTTTGCCAGATAGCTAGGTCTGTGCTGCTGCATGTGTGTAGTGGTCATGTTCCAGTATATTAGTAGCTGAATCTGTTTATTGCAATAAGTTTGTATACAGCTCCTGTTATTTAGTTATACAGCATGTTCTAGTTACATCAAACAGTGTAGCGCCACTAAAGATCTCAATATACTAAACATAAAAAAGTCCTTGTGTATGATGAGAAAATAGAAGACAGCCACTGTGGTAAAGGTGTATCAATCATAGCATGCCGTGCCCAATGCCATAATTCACCACCAATTTAGCTGGCCTCTCACCTCACCAATTCGACCTCATAGAGGTCACAAAGCTCCTCAAGAACTCCTCATAGACTCCTCCAATCCCATCATCTCCAGTCAGCTCTCAACAGAAACAGCAGTGATATATGTGGATAAAAGGAACAAATCTAGTGCTCTCCATTTAACTCACTTTATTAAAATTGTATTAAAATTCCAGACTACTCACATGTAAAGACACTCTGATCCGAGTGCCGACAAAACCGCATGTAAACACAGACTAGCGTCCTAGTCAGTTAAGATGGCCGCGGGTGACATCACTACTGGCTCCTCCCCCCATACATGTCCGCTAATGAAGTTCCATACAGGAACGTAAGATGTACGGGGAGGAGTCAGTAGTGACATCACCCGCGGCCAACTTAACTGACTAGGATGCTAGTCTGTGTTTATATGCGGATTTGCCGGCACTTGGATCTGCATAGGCTAGAGGCAGGTTTGGCATCTGAAGACCACTTATAGTAGTTGGAGGTCTGGTTGCATGTCAGATTAAAAGAAACTAGGCAGCAAAGCACAGAGTAGATAGGCTGACTCTAAGTTCCAGTGCCACACCACAGTTCCTGCCGTTGAGAAGCTCCGTTCCAGGCAATCCTTCACCATGAGAGAGACACCGCATCACTGCCGGTTTTGTTCTCGGGCTAATCTTGAATTTTTGCATCCATACTCCTGATGGTTGAACGTGATTCACGAAACGCGCATAGAGATTTTCTATTCATGTGATTCCAAGACAGTTTGGCTTTTTATCCAGCATGTATTCAGTTGTATGTATATGTATAACTATGCATTAGCATCATATATAATGCATATGTCTATGGTATACTTTTATGATTATGTCAGCCCATTGTATATGGTTGTGTTTATGTTTTGAAAACTTATTATGCATTTCTAGACCATGCAACTGTATTTGATACTATAAAGATTTTATCATTATATATATTCTCCAAACATCTAGTTTTACAGTAATTAGCCTCATATAAAGTTCCCATTCTTTCTCTTTTGTCTAAATGCTTCATAGCCAGGGATGGAGGCTTATTACTGTGGCTATGCCAGGTCACATTTTTTTCTCTTTTTTCTCTCCGTTCCAGGCTTATTGGACAACAGTTGAAGGAATCCCCTTTTACTGCCGATTATGTCTTCAGGTCTCCGACAGAAAGATAGATGCCACGCCATCCTCAATGGACCCTGCAACTGGATTTTGCTACAACATTCATCTGGAGGTGTATCTCTATTACTAACTATGTATACCCAGGTATATGTGCACAATTTGACCAGGACTTCTATCAGGCCATTTGTTGATAATACCTGTTTGTACATTGGATGTATGTATTGTTATTAATCTTCTCTTATAAAGTTTTTCTTATTTCTATACTGGTGTGTATCTATATACTTATGGTTATTATGGTGTTATATTCTGGTATTTCGGTTGCAGTAGTTCCTCTGTTTTCAATGACTTTTTTAGATTATTAGCATATTTCCTGTAAGGGAATCCCTTCTGTTCACAGAGGCTCTGTTCTGGGTGAAGGCACTGACAATTTTATTATCAAACCCACTTTTGTCACATGTCTGGTCGAGGCCGAGTTGATGAGAGGGCTGCACTTACACCTCTGGTCCTGTTTCCTGAGGGGATGATGACAGGGCACAGAGTGGCATGGGTGCCTATAGAAGATTGATGCAAAGTGCCCAGCAGTAGTTGTCTCCTTTCAGGCATGATGTGTCTGTTAATGAAACCTGCAAAGTTCTACAAAGGAATGGAAATGGTCAGTGCTCTCACTCATTCACTTGTGTGTGAAAATCTAAACTTAAAGTGGTTGTAAAGCCGCCCCAAAAAAACCAACCTGCAAAGCAAAGGCATAATGAGCTAGTATGCAGCACATACTAGCTCATTATGAAACACTTACCTAGGAAAGAAGCTGTTGTAGCGGTCTCGGCACACCGATGTGACCGGCTACATCGTTCTTCCGGGTCTGCGGCTCCATCCAATCACAGCGCTGTGATTGGCGGAGCCGCGCTGACGTCACTCCTGCACATGCGCACGGGAGCCGTCATTTACGGCACGAATACAGAAGAAACGGCACCCTGGGCTACCCCGGGTGCCGATTCTTCAGTGCGCATGTGTCGATTTCGACGGCACATGCAGATACAGGGGATATCTCCTAAACCGTACAGGTTTAGGAGATATTTCCTGGACCTAGAGGTAAGCCTTATTGTAGGCTTACCTGTAGTTTAAAGTGGTTGTCATGACTTGACAACCACTTTAAGCTATTCAACTCTGTACACAACAGACTTCATTAACAAGTGGATAAGTAGAAACTGGAGGACATCTTAACCACTTCATCCTGAAGGATTTACCCTCTTCCTGACCAGAACACTTTTTGCGATTCGGCACTGCGTCGTTTTAACTGACAATTGCGCAGTCGTATAACATTGTACCCAAATAAAATTTACGGCCTTTTTTTTCAACAAATAGAGCTTTCTTTTGGTGGTATTTGAACACCTCTGCGGTTTGTATTTTTTATGCTATAAACAAAAAAATAGTGACAATTTTGAAAAAAAAAAACTATATTTTTTACTTTTTGCTATAATAAATATCCCCCCAAAAAAGTAAAAAAAAATAACTTCTTCCTTAGTTTAGGCCAATATGTAGTCTTCTACATATTATTGGTAATAAAAAATCGCAATAGGCCTATATTGATTGGGTTGCACAAACGTTATTGCGTCTACAAACTACGGGAATAGATTTATGGCATTTTTATTTTTTTGTACTAGTAATGGCGGCGATCTGCGATTTTTAGCAGGACTGCGACATTGCGGCGTACAGATCAGACACTTTTGACACTTTTTTTGGGACCAATGACATTTATACAGCGATCAGAGCTTTAAATAGCCAGTGATTACTGTATAAAGGTCATTGGCAGGGAAGGGGTTGAACTGTAGGGGGCGATCAAAGGGTTAAAGTGTTACTAAACTCAGTAATATGAAAATAGTTCATCTGCCCCCCCACAGTGCCCACAGCTTATAAATCTTCTTTTTACATTAAATACTGCCACTATATGATCTGTATACCATGGTTTCCTGATGACCTGCACAGTTTGTCCATAGCTGTGTATTCAAGCAGGAGGAGATTTCCACTACAGCCTGTATACACGCCCACATGTGTGATGTCAATATCATGTGACCTGAACAGTTCAACTGAAACAGGACATGTTCTATTTAGCAATAGAGACTAAACTGAGCATGTGCAGAAGGGCTACCTTCACTGTATATGGCATTGCCAAGATAGACAGTGCAGGAGGGGAAGGATCTGTCCATACAAGATAAAACAGCCTTTTTACATAATACAGAGGATTAACCTCTTAAGTTCCACAGTGAGTATAACAAGCATGCTATTCTGCATATACAGACAGATTTTACTGTTGTGGGTTTAGTAACACTTTAAAGAGAGTTGACTTAAGAACAGGCTTTGATCAGTGCAAGGGCCATGTACTTCTTGCACTCTTTGTGCATGAAACAATGGGGAATGATGAATGTAGGATGTTTAATTACATGCACCATAGACCTATTTGTTAGATGCACTCTGCACAGAACTGTATAGCCACCAATTGATCATGTGGACAATGAAATCCTGGGTACAAATACTAATACACACATTGGGTCAAGATGTTCGGCTGACCTAATAACCATGTGAGCGTTGGTAACGTGATCTTGTTTGTGCTGGAGAATTGGATTCCGTCCATTGCAAACTCACTTAGCCTATTGATTACACAAGAAATGGCACCTGTAATACACCTATAAATGTATGCACAGAGCTTACAACAAACTACTGCCAACAGAATACTTTTCTGATGCCAAGAAGATTGTGTTTTTCCGTACTTCCCAAACTCCTGAAATGGGAAATTGTAGCATTGTTTATCCCTGAATTATTTGGGTAGAAAAACACACCCTTGGCACACCCTCACATATAAATCCCTCTATTTCTGGAGGAAAACTGCAGTCTGCTCACATACTTTGTAATAAAAACATCTTTACCATTCTGAAGTTTCCCTCCAACTGCTTTGCATATTATTTTATATATACTGTGATTCTACAATTGCCAAATATGCTGCACATATCTCCCTTCACTAAGTCTGGCTGCATCCATTTAAACTGTGGGCAGCTGAAGCTGCTGCCTGTTCACTTCCTGGATTTACACAGACACAGAGAGGCACACCCCGAGTCCTACAGCTTTCATTGGCCCTCTTATGAATCATCCCCTTTTCCTTCCTGGCAAATGCTCACGAGAGTGAGAGAGAAAGCTGTGCATGATGTTATAAGCCTAGGCTAATGACCAGACAAGAAACAGGAAGTGGGCTGTAAAAGGTATTTACTGGCAGAAAAAAATGTTTTACTGTCCAAAGTTAAAACAACAAGGGCAGAAGATTTAATAGATGGAAAGATGAGAACTGTGGACCAACTGTGACTCCTTGCAGCTTCCCAGCCGGGTGCCCACTGCACATGCATGAGCTGCATTGCACCCAGTGATTGGTCCTGCAGTCCCCTGGGACCTGTGACATGTCCCAAGAGGCTGCGGGGAGAAGGAGATAGGTTGAACGTATGCTCAGATTGCCGCGGCTTCTGACCAGAAGTTGGAGCCCGTACCTGGCAAAATCAGATACCTGCTCCCCCCTCAGAAAATCCCAAATATTGGAGGGGGGTGGGGTTAGGGGAGCGGAAAGTCCCCTTTTTAGTGAAGTTCTGCTTTAATACAAAACAGTCTTCCGCATATTTGCTCCATACTTTGCTCTTGTTGATTCTAATTTTAGGCTGGCTGGGACCATACCTTATAAATAGTGCATGTCCATAGAATAAAGTCCATTTCTGGAAAGTCTGACTTCGATACCCCAATTGGGTACCCACCAAGGGGGAGGCTAACAGAGCAGCTTTACACATTGCAGCAATCAGTCTATGCCATTCCCCATCCAAGGACCCAGCCAAGTTGCCTCCCTTTATATTTATAGCCCCCCACAAGGGAGCAGTGCTGTGAATACCTGGGAGCCGACAACATGACAGCAAAATACATAATAAAACATATTTAACCATTAAAAGACCATATAATAATAGCTAAATGAGGTAGACCATAGCCAGTATTCATCCCAAGTAGGCACCTGTCTACACACGGACTACTGCAGCATCTCCAGCAGCCCTCCAGATATCAGATATGCATATTTACATCAAGCCAAGCTGGCCCATTGTAAGTATGCAAACGTCTCATTCCCGGAGTTCTGCTTTAAAGCACCCCTTTTGCAACAGAAATAAAACTAAAGGCACCCCGTAAAAAAAGTATTCTGCTGTATTCTGGTAAGGAATTATTTTCATTTTTATTTTGATGAGATCTGAACACTGCTGCTATGACACTTCTGGTTGATTAGAAAAACCTGTCCCCCGCTTGGTGCTGTGGTTCCACCTGATGACTCCCATGTCACCATTAGGGATGAGCTCAGGTGTGTTTGGATCATTGATGTGCGCAGCCTATTGCATTAGGGGGTGCACTCCAGAGCACAAACCTACATGCGTGTATATCAGCAGAGCAGTGGATGGTGTCAGTAGAGCAAAGATTGGTGTCGGTAGGGCAGTAGACGGTGTCAGTGGTTTTTTATTTTTATTAATTTTTACAATTTTATGTTTTTAAACAGTTTTTTACAATATTGCTTTTTTTATTATTTTTTTCAGCTTTTTAGGAGCCTCATTATGGGGCTTTAATGAGATATCTAGGGTCTAAACAGACCCTTAATGTCTCATTTTTGAGGCAGAGAATCTGAGGACAGAGATTCCCAGTCCCTTTTCTCTGCAGCCTGTAGTAAACATAGTTTACTATGCTTCAATTAAGAATGAAGACAGGAGCGATCAGTACAGATCACTTACTGTGTTCATTCAGAAAAGCAAGGGACGGGGCGTGGCCGGATGGTGAGCTGAGCAGACGTGCTTGAGAGGAGCTCCTGACATCCTGACTCTAATCCTGTGCAGAGCAGACGAATCCGGCTTTCCCGCACTACCATCGGGGTGTTGTAAGCCCCCAGCCGGCAGCCTGAACCTGTGGGAATGTTTATTTGGGAGCGGGAGCTGCCGCCAGGACATACCGCAGCTTGGGCCTAGTCCCGGGTAGCGACGGCCATCTTGCTACACCCGCGTGGCGCCCACACCAAGTCTCCTATCCGCCCGGGCCTTAGGTGAGTTAAGCATCGCTACTAAGGGACAGGGACTATAGACTCTGGTCATGCCCTCTGTGAACCCGAAGGCCACAAAAAAAGGGCAGCAGGAACCGCGCCAGACCCGCTCGGTTCAGGGCCTGGGCCAAGGCCCTGCCTCCACCATCTTGCCAGCAGAGAGAAAGGGGAAGCGTGTCACAGACACGCTGGCGGTGAACCAGGCGATGGAGCCTGCTGCGGAGGGGGTGCTACATAGTCCGGGTGCCTCCACTGCCCTAGACAAATCTGTATCCCCGGAGCGAGAATCGCCGCAAGAAGCCATCACCAGGCCGATCCTGGAGGCCATTAATGCCAGCAGTGCCGCAGTCATGGTCCGCATAGACCACCTAGCTACAGAATGTAACCTCATCCGCCATGACATGGATAAGATCAGGGGCAGGCTCACCGCGGCGGAGGAGCGTATCTCGGATGTGGAAGATGCCTCTCATTCATATGGAGCACAGCTTGCTGAGCTACAAGGCCTGGTTAAATCACTGCAAAGGAGAGCTGAGGACGCAGAGGACAGACAAAGGAGGAACAATGTAAGAGTTGTGGGCTTGCCTGAGGGGTCTGAGGGGGATAATCCTGTTCTATTTGCTGAACGCTTTTTCCAACAGCTGCTGACATTGGGTGATTTACCCCCCACTTATGTGGTTGAAAGGGCTCATCGGGTACCCACAGGGCCCCGCCCTCCAGGCGCCTATCCCAGGCCTTTCCTAGTGCGATTCCTGAATTACAGGGATAGGGATCACATCCTAGCAGAATCCAGAAAGCAACAGCTTCTTAAATACGATAATGCCCAAGTCATGCTGTTTCCAGACTTCTCGGCTGAGACCCAACGCAGACGTCGGTCCTTCAATGATGTCAGAAAGCGCCTGAGAGACAAGGCTATTCAATACAGCATGCTATACCCAAGCAAGCTCCGTGTACAATATAAAGGCTCTGTCAAATTCTTTGAAACCCCTCAGGAGGCCTGTGACTGGTTGGACGGACTCCCATAAATGCAAACTGCCCTTTTTCTTCTGAAATAGGACCCTGGGGAGTTTCACGAGCACCTGTTGTACATACCTGTTTTCAAGTTTATCAAACAATGCATCCTGACTGCTACAACCTGGTTTTGGGCCAGGGCGGTGGGTGTGGTTCTGTTGTGTGACTCAAGGTTTGCTGGTGGGCATTGCCCGCCGATGGGTGAGAGTTATGCATCCTGAACCGTCTAGTGTCTGCAAGGTTTTTCCTGGGCCACGGAGCTGATAGGAGATTCCCAGGACAAGAGTACTTTTTGTCGGACTAATTGGGACATTCGGTCCCTCCTCTAAGTGAATAACTGTTGGGTTGAGTTGTATTTTTGTTCTCAACGGGATAAGGCCACATACCAGGTTTAGTCCAGTTGACTGGTTAAGGTATAATGGCAGGGAAAGTTACAATCTGCTTGGGGGACTGGTTTCTACTTATTGGTGCCACTGGGAGGTGGGGTGGGGTGGGCTCCGGCTACGGGGGGGCCCTCTGTGGGCGGAGGAAGTCCGAGTACACATGGTATACCATCTTTTGGCGGGACAATGGCTGACCACATAAGGTTCCTCTCTTGGAACGTCAGGGGTCTTGGAGATAAGTACAAGAGGGCTTCTGTTTTTCATTGTCTCAAACAATATAAACCACATGTGATCCTTCTTCAGGAAACACATCTGGAAGGGGGCAGGGTGCTGTCCTTGCGACGACCGTGGATCCAGCGGGAGTTTCATTCCACGTACTCCTCCTATGCTAGGGGTACGTCGATCCTGGTCAGCAAGGCGGTACCGTGCAATATTCACCAGGTGATCTCTGATCCGGGGGGTAGGTATGTCGCCCTGGTCATTGATATATGCTACAAGAAAATGTTGTTGGTTAATGTCTATTTGCCCCCACCCTCCAAAATGCAATTACTGCATGATCTCTGGACCAGGTTGGCGCCCTATCTGCAGCTCCCCCTATTGGTCATGGGGGATTTTAATGCAATCCTGGACGGATTGGACACGTCCAACCCGGCTAGAGAGTGCTCTCAGGACCTGGGCTCATGGGCATCGGTGATGGGTCTGACTGAGCTTTGGAGATGGAAACATCCACTAGACAGGTGCTATTCTCATCTGTCGGCTGCTCACCGCTCCGCGGCTCGGATAGACCTAGCTTTTGGAAATACAGGGTTGACCCCCTGGGTGCATGATGCGGAGTACTTGGCAGGCGGTATCTCCGACCACTCCCCCTTGGTGCTCACCCTATTACTTGGGGGGCTGGGGGTGAGGGGGTGGAAGATATCCCCGGGCTGGCTGCAAAATGAACAGGTTCAGTCTCATATACAGAAGGCTACCTCCTCATATTGGGAACTGAATGAGGGCTCGGCTGATGCTGGGACGCTTATAAGGTTGTTATTAGGGGGGAATGCATTTCTGCGGTTAAAGAGGCATGGAGGGAGCATGGCACTGAACTGAAGATGTTACAGGAGGAGGAGGGGGCATGTGTGGGGAGATTTGCGGCGTCCCCCACGGAAACAAATTACTTATCTCTGCTACAGGCCCGCAGGGGCCTCTCCTTGCATTACACGAACTTAGTGCACACTGAAGCTGGCCACAGGGTGGCGTCGCTCTTCGCCGAAGGGGACAAGAATGGTAAGCTTCTTGCCATGTTAGTGGCAGACTTTAGACCCAATTCCTGTATTCCGAGTATTAGACAAATGGGGGGGGACCTGGTGACTGAACCCGCGGCCATACTCACTGAATTTGAGCGTTTTTACTCCACACTCTACGCTCCCATCCCGCAATATGACGTGTCGGCTCTAGATTCCAAACTAGCCTCCCTGGATATCCCCACCCTGTCAGACCAGGATAGGGAGATATTAGATGCTCCCATCACGATCAAAGAAGTTGAGGCGGCCATCTGCTCCTTCCCTCCTAATAAGGCCCCGGGACCAGACGGTTTCCCGATAGACCTTTATAAAATTCACATTGAACTAATGGCACCCAGACTTGCTAAGCTGTTTGCAGCCTGTGTGGAGAGTGGCTCCCTCCCTGCCTCTATGCTAGATGCATATATGGTGTTGCTCCCAAAACAGGGCAAGGACCCTTTGGAATGTTCCTCATACCGCCCCATTGCGCTTCTTAACACAGACTTTAAGATTCTGACTAAGGTCTGGTCTGCCAGGGTGGCCAAAGTTGTTGTTTGGACTCAGACCAAACTGGGTTTATGCCTGGCAAGTCCACGGACACCAACCTGCGTAGGCTTTTTACCCACCTCCAGCTACCAGCTGGGGAGGGGTCGTCACGCGTGGTGGTCTCCATTGACATAGAAAAAGCATTCCACTCCATCGACTGGCACTACATGGGTAAAGTCCTGGAGCGAAGAGAGTGTTTAGCGCTATATGCTGACGACATGTTGCTGTTTCTTGGGAACACATCCCTGAGGGCAGCACTCAACATAATGAACGATTTCACCACATACTCTGGACTAAAAGTAAACTGGGGCAAGTCGTCCATTCTTCCACTTGACGCTGCAGCGAGGGAAGAGGCGGACCCAGACTTGACACTCAAGTGGGTCTCCTCGTGTACATATCTGGGTGTTAGAGTGACGGCCAATGTTAAGGACTACTTCCAGCTGAATTTAGCTCCCTTGGTGCCTCTCCTCAAAAATAAAATGCAGACCTGGCAAAAACTTCCTCTCTCCCTGATAGGGAGGGTGAATCTTATTAAAATGAAGCTTCTTCCAGTAATCCTATATTTTCTCAGACACGCGCCAGTGAGGGTCCCGCTGTCATTCTTCAAGCAATTAGAGGGCATCACTGGTTCGTCTATCTGGGCCCCTTCCCCACCCCAAATAGGTATCAAGGTCTTGCAGGAACCGGTGGATCAGGGAGGTCTGGCATTGCCGGACTGGTGGAAATACTACATAGCGGGGCAACTGGTGTTTGTGCATAGATGGCTAACAATGGATGAGGGGGACTCGGCCACGGTTCTGGAGGAGGCTCAATTAGGCTCTTATGAATCTCTACGGATGGCAATACACAGGGGAACGCGAGCCGTCCTCCCCCTCACTCAATCTATGAAGGCCACGATTAGGGCGTGGGAGGAGGCACTCAGGATGGCATGCCCTAGCTATCTGGGAGTGTCACCCCTGGCGCCGTTGTGGTTGAATCCGAAACTTTCCCATTTTTTGTCCTTTGCAGACCCTGAGGTATGGGCCGCGAGGGGCATAAAGAGGGTGGGTGATATCACTAACTTGGGTGAGCTGCAGACGTTTGATCACTTGAGGAGCAGGCATGAGCTGCCTAATGCATACTTTTTTAGGTATCTACAGCTCAGGCACGCTTTTCAGAGCCAATTTAAAGTCCAGAAGGTGGAATCCATACCCTCCTGTTTGGAGTCTATGCTCCAGGAGAAGGATAGGTCTAAGGTGCTATCGGTATCCTACAAGGAACTGTTCAAAACTACACCCAAGGCGGTCACTAAATGCCGACAGAGATGGGAGGGTGAGGTGCCAGAGATACAGGGAGAGGATTGGGAGGACCTATGGGGTCAACCCTTCAAACACTTGGTTTCAGCTAGAGACAGGCTTATCCAATTCAAATTCCTTCATCGTATCTACTTCACTCTGGCTAGACTGGCTGCCATTTATCCGTCGGTTTCCCCGGAGTGCTGGAGATGCTCTCATAGTCCGGCTGCTACTCATCACATATTCTGGGACTGCAGACAAATCCAGGTTTTTTGGAAGGAGGTCACAGGGTGTATTGAAGATATTTTAATGGTGCCCATCCCCTTGACTATCCGGGTCTGTCTGCTGGGATTGGAGGAGGAGGTGGTCCCCTCAAGGGCACACAGAACGTTACTTTCCATCTTACTGTTCTATGGGAAAAAATTAATTCTGTTGTCTTGGAAAAAACCGGCTGCACCCAGTCTGATACAATGGAAACAGCTGGTTAATAGGATGCTGCCCTATTACAAAGCCACTTATCAAGCCAGGGGTTGTGATAAAAAATTCCATAAGGTATGGAGAGCATGGTGTGATTCTACAATATCGAATGGTTGAGGGCTGAGAAAGTGTTTATGTAGTTACTCATTGGTGGTGTGATAGATTGGTATAGAATACTCAGCAGGGCTGGTGGGTTTAGAAATCCTGGTGAGATAGAGGGGGGCTGGATCCCCTCTTGGCGGGAGCACACTCCCAAGGACCGCCCCACACTGGGGCACAAAGACTTATACCTGATCCGTAATTAGGAGACCAGGAACCCAAGCAGAGGGGGGGACGGAAGAACACGGGTTGTGGGTACTGTTTGAATAGCTAGTAGACTTTGTCTAGTTAGTCCAGGGCTCCATATCCATATCTGGCCAGTGGAGCCGGATGCCCCCTTGTTGTTTGTATGTTACTGCATATATTTCAAAAATAAAAAGAAATTTACAAAAAAAAGAAAAGGAAGGGACCAGGTAATGAAATATTTACCAGACCCTTCCCTGCTTCTAAGAGGAGAGGAGGGAAGCTGGCAGCACTGCAGGGGGGAGACATGAAGAAGGGGGAATTAGCGCCACATGATTAGGCTGTGCCCAGGCACACCCAGCTGTGTGTGCATGCCTATGGTTTGCAAGAAGGAGGGCCCATAGGGATTTGCCGCAACACAGAATTCCCCCAAATAAACAAAGTATACAAAAAAGTGTCAAAAAAGAATTGGTAATTTATTAGATCAGGGTTAAAACCGTCACATGACGAGTAATGTGGTTGCCATATACAAACATAATAGTATACATATAAAAAAAATGAACCAAATGAAAACACAGGTAACAGTGTGGAAGCAAGCAAACCCTCAATTGGAGCAAATGGTCCTGGTGGTGAAGGTGCACCTTCACCACCAGGACCATTTGCTCCAATTGAGGGTTTGCTTGCTTCCACACTGTTACCTGTGTTTTCATTTGGTTCATTTTTTTTATATGTATACTATTATGTTTGTATATGGCAACCACATTACTCGTCATGTGACGGTTTTAACCCTGATCTAATAAATTACCAATTCTTTTTTGACACTTTTTTGTATACTTTGTTTATTTGGGGGAATTCTGTGTTGCGGCAAATCCCTATGGGCCCTCCTTCTTGCAAATTTCGTTTAATTGGGGAGGCAACACAGCATTCCCGACTAATATAGTCCATAGAGAATCTTAGGACCCCATTTTTCCTATTTTCATGCCTATGGTTTGGATCCTAGTCCGAACCCACCTGAGTGACCACAACAGGATGCATTCATCTACACTGTGCCAATCAAAAGTGGCTGAGGCATTCCCCATCCCCAGTGTTGGCAACCGTCCGTAAATGTACGGACAGTCCGTTAAAACAGGGCAGTTTTTCCGGGTGTCCGTAAAAGTCCGTAGCAGCCGAAAAGTGCCAGTAAAAACGGCGGCCATCAGCTCCGGTCAGTGCTGCGCATGTGCAATTACAGAAACCCCCGAGTGGCGAGTGAGAAGATCCGATCTTGACCCCTGAGACGAGTTGGACGACCACTCCACCTGCTGCTAGCTAGTGCCTCTGCCCAGCCCATCCACCCTCAAATGAGGTTAGTGCATTTTCCCGCAACACCACCGCCAGCCAGCACCTGATGAAAGCGGCCGCTCCGGATGGATGAATCCTCCCAATTCCTGCCTGCCTCCCTGCTCTGCCTGACCCTGCAGCCCTCCTGGTGACAGTGGTGAGTGCAGTACGCTTCCTCTTCAAGCCAGCCAAAAAGAGTCGGGACAGTGAGTGTGGGACTGCTTGACACCCACACTGTCTCTGCTCACTCTGACAGACAGCCGTGAGCCAGGCTGCAGAAGTCTCTCTCTCTTGTGTGAGTGTGCACTGTATGAGTGTAGTGTGCACTGGATAAGTGGCAGGAGGTAATGGAAGGATGGTGTAATGGAAACAGGAGGTGATGGGAATGGTGTGATGGAGATGGAGGGATGATGACAGGAAGTGATGAGGGGGATTGTGTGATGGAGACAAGAGGTGATGGAGGGATGGAGACAGGGGGATGGTGTGATGGAGATGAGGGGTGATGGAGGGATGGAGACAGGGGGATGGTGTGATGGAGAAGAGGGGTGATGGAGGGATGGAGACTGGAGGGATAAAAACAGGAGGTGATGGAGACAGGAGGTCTTTAGAAGTGGGGACCTAAATTCTGGTGATCCTAGTGGCTACCAGGGATTTCACCTCACTTTCTGTGGTGGTTATGGAACAGAAATTAAGGGGAAATCTCTACAATTTGACATAGGTGACAAAACTGATGGACTAAATAATCTGCCCTTATTATATTGAAAATAACAGAAATATGTTTTTTTACTTTGCTATCTTCATTAAATCACATTGCTATTTGCACAGTGTACTTGCTTGTAGCCTAAATACTGAAATTTGCACTGAAAACTGTAATTTTGTAACTTTTGTAAAATGCCAGTAAAAACGTGGCTGTGCCAGTAAATTTTGGGTGTTGTGCCAGTAAATTTCAATCTGGTAGGTTGGCAACACCATCCCACAGCAGCACTGATTGGCTGTGCAGCCTGGCCACTTGCTTCTTAGCCACCAGGGCCACTATGCAGCCCAGGGGCCAGGGGGGGGGGCAGCAAAAATGGCTGCCTGCATCCACCCACAACACATCCCTGACTACAATCCCTGTTCCCAATACCCCTGATCAGCCACAAAAAGAGGGCTTTATTTAAATTATGCTCTTGAAGCTTTTCCCGAGTAGAGTATATTGTAAATGTTAATATATAGGCTTTAGAAGAGAAACTTTCACCTTATGTCTCTTTTAGAATACAGCCTTTTTCATCTCTTTTTTTACACTTTAATTGAAGCAAATACATGATATCCAAAGTCATTGCATAAGTCTTGGAACATTCTTCGGTGTCATATAATTCTCTAACATGTGTGTAAACATGTGCTGCGATGAATGTTCTGCATATACAGTAGAACACGCTCAGTAATGGTTTCTTGGAAAAGCTATCCTCAGCTCCAGACAAGTCAGTGATTTATTAGTCACAACCTGTAAACTTCATGGTACTTACTTGATTGAATTCGGTTGCCGAGGAGCAGATGACAAACATCAATCTCCCGCAAGGGTTGGGATTACATTCTGGCTATTATACAGCTCCGGAGAGTTCCATCAGAATCATTGCGTCAGTGATTTTTTTTGTCAAGGAATGTCCTGTCAAATCATATCTCAGCACTTATATCATCTAAAGTAATTCATTAAAGGGTAATTCCACTCTAGTTGAAAATAAAAAAATGATATAGCATATATAATTGCTACACAAACCATGTTATAATTTCATGTTATTAAAGTGTTTGTAAAGTCACTAATTACAAATCCTGACATCCCCTCTGTTACAGGAAGATATATTGTGCAGTGTATGTGTTTTTTAAAAATGATTCTGCAAAATACCTTATTTCAGAGCGCCGCTGGTTGTGCGGTCACGTGACTGCCGGGCGCTCTCCTTGCCCAATCCAAAGACTACAGTGGGAGGGGCTGAGATTCCCCTCTGACATCAGCTGGGAGGAGAGGAGAAGAGCGGCGGGAGGTCACGTGAGCGCACAGCGGCGCTCTGAAATAAGGTATTTTGCTGAATCATTTTTAAAAAACACTGCACAATATATCTTCCTGTAACGGAGGTGATTCCAGGACTTGTAATTAGTGACTTTACAAACATGAAATTATAACATGGTTTGTGTAGCAATTATATAAAATAAGGTATTTTGCTGCATAATTAAAAAAAACAGACACTGCCCAGAATCCAGGAGGGGATTCCAGGATTTGTAATTTTTTTACAGCCACAGTGGAATGGCGGTGGTAGGGGAGATGCGTGGAGGAGATGGCTCACACACACAGACCAGTGTTGCCAACCTCCCGCAGCATTTTTTACTGGCAAATCATGGAAACTCTTACTGGCAGAGCACATTTTTTACTGGCAACCTGAAAAATAACTGAACTCCTATTAAAAACTAAGACAATTGATATTTAAACACAACATGGAAACACTGACAATACCCATATCATGTAGTTTGCCCAGTTTACACTTAAAAAGTCAGCACAGCATGACAAATTATCAGACCCTGATATTTATAGACCGTTCTAAAAATCACTGATTTTTACAAACTGTCAGTAAATTTACTGGCGGTTGGCAACACTGACACAGACTCCCAAGATGCCACTGCTGAAAATGCTCAACTGTTATTATTCAATACCTGTAGGGATCCCTCCCCATGAATGCCTGTCAGAAAATTTCAGAAATACTGTATCTCTCTTCATCCCAACTTTTTATCATTAGGGATGAATGTAACCTTGGATGAAAAATTCCAAGTGACTTAATCCTTCACATGGATGACACATTCTCTAAATGCCATTACTGTGTATTATGCACAAGTTTCAGCTGTACGGCCAATTAAATCCTTATGATATAAACGTCTTCCAGATTAACCTGCAAGGAATGCAGTATGCTCTTGCTTACCGTGTGCAAATATTATCTCTTGGTTGATGTGCTTCTGTCATTGTATTATGTGTGTAATCATAGAATATACAATTTATCATGCTTAGAGGGAAGCAGAAGAGTAGATGGAACATGCAAGCCTTGGAAATGACTTCATTGCCAGACCTTGTCTATCGAAAGTAACAAAAAAAAAAATTTTGGAATACAGTTCTGAAGAGAAGGAATGCTGTGATAACTAAAGGGGGACTCCTACGTATAAAAACGAGCTGCACACGCTGGAATAGGAGCAATCATTTTGGGCCTATTATTCACGGTTAAAGTGGAAGTTCACCCTGATACTAAAGTCTCTAAATCTACTGGCCTCCACAATCTAAGACTAACCTATCTAGCCCTGTAAATAAGAAATCGCTATGCTTGCCTTTTCTGAAGCCGATCCAGTCCGGTCTCCAGCGGCGGAAGCTCTGCAGAAGAGAACCAAAGGCTGGGAAATGCCTGGGAAGTGATGTCAACCATAGAGTTACTATGGGGCTTCCGTTGTCGGCTGCCTCCTCTGCACCCGCCTCCACAGAGAAGCCACCGCTGACTGCTCATTGCGGGATCAGACCGGAGCAGCTTCAGAAAAGGTATGAATAGCGTTTTCTTCTTTACAGGGCTAGATAGGTTAGTCTTAGATTGTGGATTTTGAAATATTAAGTAGCTTCAGCGCCTAGGATCAACCAAAATACAAGGCAAATGACAGGCTTAAATAAACGGAATGGATATAACACTCTGTAGCACCATCTGAAGGTGTCCCACTTTCAGATGTAACTGAAATGAGAACTTCCTGATGATAGCCGTTACCCATAGGCTGAAACGTGTTGAGGTTTGATTGCGTCATCGCGACACACTTACGCTTGTGTCGAACATGGGGAGACGACCGGGAGCCGGAACGACCAGCCGGATTAGAGACGCCACACAAGAGCTGATTTCCCCAATAAGTAAATCGGCTGCCTTTATGTTCAGTGCCAGGACTTGCCGGCACCTGCAAATGTGAGTTTGTCTTTTTACTGATTTTAAACGGAATACATTTTAAAACGTTATTTGCGCTATGAGATTTTTCTCTCTACATATATGGTGACCTATATGATGGAGTAATCACTGGAGGTGTGGAACGCAGGGAATACCCACAGGGGACACTCCCCACAAGCCTTACCAGACCACACTAGAGATAGGTGGTCACTGGTGGAGGGGTGAGTGAACATCCATGTGGGGCACACTGAGCACGGTTGCAGCACCTATGTCCATCTAAGCACAAGCACTTTTCATCACTTTCTGGGATGGTCTACATATGCATAACTCTTTGAGAGCATTTGTTCACTAAGGACTTTATTAAGGACTTTATACAACATATTTATAATAGAGCGCAGTGACTTATACTGTTTTATTATTTTTAGATTGTGGATGCCAGTAGATTTATAGATTTTAGTATCAGGGTGAACTTGTACTTTAACTCCAAACTGATGACTTGAAATGGCTTTTAAAGCATAGGGTTCCAAATTTTGTCGCCATATCACGAACGCATTCAATTTTAAGGCTTGACATATTTAGTATCTATATACTTGACACAACCTTATATTTTATCAAAATGTGTTAATACATTGCATTTATGTGGCCTAATAATACCTATAATGTATTTTTTACTGACATTCTGCACTTGATAAACCATTGTGCTAATGTCATGTGACTTATAAAATTGGCACTACCAACAGTTTATTCTCCAAGGTGTCTGCTTGCAGAAAATATATAATCTTTTGGGGATTTAAGTAATCTTCAGGCCTAAAAATGATTTTGTAAACATGTGTGCAAAAAACACAAAAAAGGGTTTCGGCAGTGAAAAGAGACTTAAAGGCAGGCATTGTGTTCAAAAAGAATTTCCAAGGTTTTCTTATAACTGAAATCCAAATACATATGCCTTGCCCAGCCCAGGCTGTATCCTCTAAAAGCTATTTCAAGCTACAAAACAAAATCTAAACTGTAAATGCACAGCTGTAGCAGCATGTTGGCACACTGTGGTGGGGTTGTGAATTATGGGATACAGGTCCGGCCGCTAATGGTGAAATCCAACCCTTCATAGCTGAGTGAGTACACAGAACATCTCTGATATAAACAGATCATCACATCATTTTATACTGCGCAGTACGTGCGCTTATGAATAACGCATTGCCTATACCAACAGAACAGAGAGGTTGTATGAGGCTATCATACATTTAGGCCGGCCATAGACGGTTTGAAGTTCAGCCGGTTCAGCAGGAATGTATCGATTGATCGGTCAACTTGGGTATAATCAGCCTGCCGGATTTTACATGCGATTATTGCTAGAGGCTGTTATAGCCGCTAGGAATAAACACTGCCTTCTCCCAGCAGGGACAGCTTCCCGCCTGGAGAACACAATGACTTCATGGGAAGGATTCCCCTGTCAACGCTGACTGTGTTGATAAAGAAATTCGCTCTGTCTATGGCCGATCTGAGAGCACATCATACAATTAAAGTAGACCTATACCCTAACTGGATGACACTTAGGCCTCTTTAACACTGGCAGCTGTGGTTATAAAACAGGTGGCCGAGCTGTGGTTTTACTGCTCCCCGTCAGCCCACCTAAAGGCGAAACGACAGCTGGAGGAGGCTGTTCACATGCTGTGGTCGTTTTGCTTTGCGTCACGGCAATTTTAACGTGACGTGCTGAGTTGACAGGCAACACTGACTATAAAACTTGCCCGTTACAGTCAATGGGGCCACACCACAACTGCGAGCCAAATGCTTGGCCCGTGGTTGCTGGGCATTAGCTGCATTATAAACT
The DNA here is from genome assembly GCA_018402905.1 of Glandirana rugosa. NCBI lineage: Eukaryota > Metazoa > Chordata > Amphibia > Anura > Ranidae > Glandirana > Glandirana rugosa. The sequence goes on from BLSH010176082.1 coordinate 1,762,046, forward strand.
GCTGTTTAGAAGGAATTAAATAAAAGATAGTTGGTCCGAAAAGCGATACATTATGTATCCCTTTTCAAGGCTTTGTCTAGTGTGAACCTAGCCTTAGTTTGCAAAAGCACAGCATGTCATAAACAGCTGCCATTTTTTGTAATAAAAAACTTTTTGCCTTTTTTCATCCTTTTTTGTGTCTCAGAGTTTCTGATCTGCAGTCTTTTTCTGCCATTTTCTATCTACATGCACTTGCTCCAGCATTGGCTGCACATCATTGCCCTGGACTTGCTTCCTGTTAGTGACAATGATGGACCATGCCTGCACAATGGCCACTTTTAACCTTCACCAGGAGAACATCTATCAACGTGGCAATGCAGCAGCACAATTGGGAGACAGTTTGTAAGGGTAGGGTGCGTGTGGTGGTAGACAGATGACATCTCCTCCATATGTTTCCCATTAATTCGTTGTTGCCCAAGTGTGGGCCACACAGAAGGCCTACACCAGGGTGGGTTTTTCTGGGCTATGCCAGGCAGCAAGAAGGGTCAGTTGTTATAACACAGGGATTACACCTTGCCTGAAGGCATGCTCATCAGTGCCGGGACCAGACAAGGGCTCTGGTCATGCGAAAGTCAAACATTAAGGATGTCCTCCAACTCAGAGATGAGCCACTTATGTGTAGTGTGTGTGATGTGAAGTTCTTCCAAGGATAGCGTCCAGTATTCTACACACTTGAACAGTTGCTTGTGTCACAAGGACACAGGATGAACATGCAGAGCCTATGCCCAGTCTACCAATCAACGTACCTCTGCAACTTCACTCCCGGTAACAGAATGGGGTCTCAATGAGCACATAGCACAGACCTTATACATGCTCACTTAAATCTTGTTCCTTCGTAGCCAGTGATCAGGCATTACCTCTCAGTCACACTAATCCGCTCCCAGGGACCAACAGCTAAGGAGGGAACCATAACACCGGGCCCCCTTGCTACCGGAGAACCTGGCACCTTACTAGGTACCACGCCAACGGCTGGTTGCAGTTAACTTTTGTTGCTCTGATGTTACTAGAACCTTTTATGTGCTGTAGTGAACTTGTTTGTGACAATTGTGTGTGCACCAGACCCCATGTGCACCCCCTTGAGTAACTTCAGGCCAGGTTTTGTGCAGTTAACAACTTTTACTAAAAACTTAGCATGATAAACACAACATGGAAGAAAGTCCTTTCCCTAAGCAATGCTAACAGTGGCTGCCCCAGGGTCCTTGTGGGTGAAGTCCATAACTGGTATGATTCGATGGGAGAAGTTCATGACTTCAGTGTATTCCGAAGGCTGGTGCTCCATAGATGAACTACTAGCATGTCCTGTTAGGTTCCTGTTCTTCAGCCCGCTGACTTGCACTTTTTTGAGACCTGAACCTCTGCCTTATTCTATGTCACAGGACAGGAGTCTGGACCCAAAAAGCCTGTGAACGTGAGAAGGAAAGCAAAGCAGAGTTAACGCAGTCCCCCTTAACCTGAGCAGCCACACTAATCTGGCTAACATGAACACAGTAGGCAACCTATCTACAAGCTGTCTCCCCATCAGAGGAAGTACCTGAACAAGGATTCTTCATTTTAAAAAAGTTGCAGATTTAAAAAGATTCAAAACAACATTTTTACTTACCAGTACAGTAAAAGAAATTCTCTAAGCTTCCTAAATATACAGGTTATTTGACAGGTCAGACAATCCAGGAAGTGAAGGGAGATACATAACAAAACATCTGCCGGCGAATTGAGGAAGGGGTAGACCAGGGGTAGGCAACCTGGGGCCCTCCAGCTGTTGCAGAACTACAAGTCTCATCATGCCTCTGGGAGTAATTGTAACTGTCAGCCTTGCAATGCCACATGGGAAATGTAGTTCCACAACAGCTGGAGGGCTTCTGGTTGCCTACCCCAGGACAGTATATATGTATGATATACAGTGTGGGGGGTGAGTTTCTAGACCTAATACTTTTTCAACCTGATTCAATTCAGACAGTGAGCAGATCGGTTGTGGTACATTGCTCAAAATGGGAGAGTTGCGCATAATGCCACTGATCCATATTATTAGGCCTTGTGTTACCACAAAGAGTTTGTAAGGGTATTCATTTTTTTTCAATAATTTGGTGTAGCTGAGGCTGGCCCTCTACAAATCAGCGCTTAAACCCTTTATCTAGCAGTCCTGGCAGGAAATAGCTGTGACCTAAAAGGGGCATTAGTGGGGAGTTAAACTTCCAGGAATATCAAGAGTGTAATGAGTCCCATATAGATAGGATAGACATAGTTAGAGGGGATACTAAAGATGACAACCCCCTGCATTTAGGTGGGAGCCAAGGAACTACAGACAAGTCTTTGTCTGGGCATTGCAGCCTATTCATTTGAATAGGCTATCATGCCTCCTGATACGCAGGGAAAAGGTTTCTGCAGCATTTTAGAAATTGCAGTCCACACGGGAACTGCAAGTGCAGTGTGCTTCCCAGTGCGTGCCATTCGGATTAATGGTACCCGCATGCATCCAACACATTTTTTCTGTGTGGGTGGCTGCAGCTGTGGGAACAAGGGAAGACCCGCATTGGGAACTACCTGCACAGATGTGAACTAAGTGTGATAATAAACCAGTAGGTTCCTACCATCCACCCTTACCCCCCCCCCCCTTTATAAGACTAATCATTTCCTAACCAACCCAACCCCACTAGAGGCCACACACAAAGTCTCAAAACACCTACACAAGACCTTCTACTCAAATCCCTCAACTAGCACAACCTATCAATATGGTACGCACCTCGTTAACCTACTGAAGGCAAATGTATGCATATTTATTGACCTTATTTCTTTCCATCTTCTCAGATGAACATATACCTCCCTCTCAAGCACATTACCAGGGTTGACACCTGGACCCATTTGTATACCCTTTTATATATTGTTTTTTTACTAGATTTATTCTGTTGTACTTGTGAAAATGCAAAAAAGAAAAAAAAAACATTTATGGAATAAACCAATGGGCTTTGATCTACAAATCTTTAGTGGTAGCAGTAGAGAAGCAATGACATAAAGCACACTCTATATTCTCCCATTTAGGTTTTAAGTGAGACTGTCAGAGCTACTCAAACTCCGTAGTTACTAGCAGCTGGAAGCGAAAGTTTGGCACAAAGTTGTTTTGGTTTTCATTGCAGAGAAAGATGTGCTACAGGAAATTCTTGTCTACCCACTTATATTCAAGTCTGGTAACACCCTGAGGGTAATATTAGGGACTCTTAGTACTAAAAGAGTCAGGGGTAATTTATGTCCTTGAGAATGTGGAAGATAAGAGAGAGAGAAACAATATAAACACCTGGAAAAAAACTTTTACTTAGTTTCATTTAAACCTCAAAACAAACCCATGCCATGTTCATTCAAGACAAAGAAACAGGTTTCTTTTATTCCTCCATACACTCCCACATTCTGCACTTCACAGCCAGCTTTACTGCTACAGGGTGGCCGCTGTGTGCAAAATCAGTCAGAATTGACACTTATAGGTTTATTTACTCATGGCAAATAGACTGTGCACTTTGCAAAGTGCAGTTTCACTCTATAAATGCAGTTGCTCCAAGGTTTTGTAAATGAGGTAAAGCTTCACTTTGCAAAGAATGCCCAATCATGTGCAAGGAAAGAAAAACTGCATTTTTGCTTGCACATGATTGGATGATGGAAGTTAGCAGAGGTCTCCCTCATTTACTATAGGTTTATTTATCCATGGCAAATAGACTGTGCACTTTGCAAAGTGCAGTTGTATTCTATAAATGCAGTTGCCCCAAAGCTTTGTAAATGAGGGAAAGCTTCACTTTGCAAAAAAATGCCCAATCACTTGCAAAGAAAAAAAAGCAGTATTTTGCTCTGGAGCAAGTGCATTTTGCAAGGTGCACAGTCTATTTGCCTTTAGTAAATCTACCTCTTAGTGCTCTTAATTGAGGCAAGTACACACTATAGAGGGAATTGTTCATATTACCTTTGTCCTTGTCTGAGGTTTACAATCACTTTAACCTTTCTTCACTCACCAGTGCCAGGACCTGAATGAAATACCCAGAAATTTTGGTATGAAGGAGCATATGGGCTAATCAGCACCCAGGAAGTCCATATTCCTGTGTAAGCAACCTCTCAATTGACTCCTATCTACACTTCTAGTGGGGGAATAGTAAAGGTAAGCAGTTGGCCTGCAGTTGTACAGCTCCCCAATTGCCCCCTTAAGCTGCAAGGCAGCCGGACGGGGTTGGGCACATACCTGGGCAGGGATGCTTTGCTTTGCAGCACGGCAATAATTATACCTCATCCAATTGAGTGGGGCTGTGATGCAACCATAAGCCAAACACTAGACTCTTGGTTGAGGCTTATTCCCACTGAAAAACCCAGTCGGCTGTCACAGAGAAAAACAGGCAATAGGATCGTCTCCTGAAAGCCTGCCAGTCCCACCTGTACAGCTTTCTGAAAAGTGATCCATCGCAACACACGTGTCAGCTAAAGCTGGCCATATACTAGTAGATTTCTGAACGTTTGTACGAACATCAGTGCATTCAATGACAAAGCGAGCATTGTTTAAAAATACTTTGAAAAAAATGTTAGCTTTTAACATTGGGTTTTGGAATGAATGGACTTACCTGAATGAAAACCACACTCACTGTTGGAAAATCATTTGTGAAAGATTTCCCATCCTGCTCCTTCAAATTTTCTCATCACTGTAGTCGAAAACTATTTAATTTTTATTGCTGACAATTGTTTCGTTTACATTCAGCTGTCAACGTGGAACTCCACTGACAGCTGATGAGTCATCCATCCATTGTCAAGGACGCGGCAGCCAGCTTGCCAGCCCGCTCCTTAACAACCAGCTATACACTGGTCGTTAAGGACACAGGCGGGCCGCCTGGTAAGAAAGAAAACAGCTGGAAACCGGTGCTTTGGGAGCTTCTAGGAGCTGTCAGTTTTTTTATCTCCTGGCAATTCGCTCCCAAAATCGCAGAAAAAAAGAGTTCTTTTTACCTGCTTCTAGAAGCTGATGCTTAAAAATACCTCTAGACTAAAATAATGTGCACGGACACAGAGGGTAACAATATTTGCTTCTAGAAGCATAAAAAAATATTGAAAAGCTGCTACTAGTGTTCATGGAACGTAAGGTTCTTGTGTTAGAAGCAAATAAACATTTAAAGTGTTACTAGTCTCATTTTTTATCATTAAAAATAACAAACATTTTATGCTTACTTGCTCTGTGAAGTGGTTTTGCACAGAGCAGAGGAGATCCTTGTCTTCTCGAGTCCTTTGCAGGAGCTCCTGGCCCCTCCCTCCTCCTGAGTGCCCCCACAGCAAGCATTTTGCTATGGGGACACCCAAGCCAAGATACAGAGCTGCAGCCCAGCCCCGCCCTGCCCCCTTTCTCTCCTCATTGGCTTACTGACTTTGATTGACAGCAGTGGGAGGCAATGGCGCTGCACTGCTGTCTCAGCCAATGAGGAGGGGAGTCCCGGACAGCCAAGTCTCTCGTGCAACATTGCTGGATCTAGCTGGACCTCAGGTACGTATTAGGGGGGCTGAGTGGGGAGCTGTACACAGAAGTTTTTTTTATCTTAATGCATAGAATGCATTAAGATAAAAAAAACCTTCTGCCTTTACAACCACTTTAAAACCTATTTCATTATGTAATTATGTGCTTTTACTAAATGAAAATGCTACACATACAAACTATTACTGTACAATTACAGGAAAACAATACAAGACTGACAGATATTACAAAATATACCTACAATGTACAAGCTTGTAGGGTAGGTGGGGCGTGGTTGGACATCACATCACGTCCTCCATGTTTCCCTTCTCGTTGGGCGGCAAGCAAGGGTCACATGAGAGGCCTATCCCGTGGTTGGTTCTTCTGGGCTGCCCCAGGCATATTGAATAGGGTCACTGCCTTACATGGGGGAAGGGGGGTAACTTTCCTGGAACAACCGACTGAAACTCTCTCAATGTTACTGTACATCACTACGGTCACTTGTGCATTTAGGAGGGACACGCAGAGCTCTTGCCCTCTCCACCTGTCCAGCGTATCTCTGCTACCTCACTCTCCGTAATGGTATGGGGTCCCACTGTGCACCTAGTGTAGACTCCATGATTGCACTTCACTTAACTCTTTCTCTTTTGTACAGAATGAGGGCTACGGCGGTGCAGATTGGCTCCCGTAGCTATGGGAGGCAGATCGATACTGAAGGAGTGCTGACAATATCTCCTTCACTGGAAGACGCTATCTCACCTGTCACATGTGCATGCTTATGACAAGCTGCTAGAGAGACCTTTGTTACCCTTGGTAACCACTGTATCTTCACACTGTATTAACATTGTTATCTTCATGCCCCAATGTGTTTAGTGACCTGAGCTGTAACTATATCTGCTGGTTACTTACATTGCACTCCTTGAGTAACTAGGTTAAGTAAGGTTAACTAAGTAAGATTTTGAAAGCTACTTGATTAAATTAATATGATGACATATACAGAGAACACACGATAGGTAAAGCCGCTCAGCGATGCCCCCAAAAATCAACCACTGCCGTTACCTTGTTGCCTTTGTTAATGTCCCATGGGTGACTGGATATGCCAACGTTGCTAGAAAGGAATAAAGTTCTGGATAGCCGCACTCCTCGAAATGCTCTTTATTCTTTCTTAAGGTTCCATACTTTACAGAACAAGAAAAATGCAAGCTAACATGTTTCGCAACCCTTGCCCCTGAGCTATGAGTAAGCACCCGTAAGCAAGGGTTACGAAACGCGTTAGATTGCATTTTTTTCTTGTTCTGTACTGTATGGAAACTTAAGAAAGAAGAAAGAGCATTTCGAGGAGTGCGGCTATCCGGAACTTTATTCCTTTCTATATACAGAGAACAGTCCGAGAAAAAGTGCAGCCCTAGTCCCTAGTTTTCCTAGTCCCTAACTCAGGCTTGTGGCTGCCCCAGCATACCTGCTATTGGAGATGGACTGCTGGGGAGGGAGCCAGAAGACCGACCTTCTCACTTAAGGAGGACCCATCACCTTACCAGGTACCAGACTTGCTGTAGCTTATTCCTTCACTCAGTTACCTATAGAAACTACACTCTTCTTCTTAACTTTGCTGAGTTAACCCTCTGTAGTAGTGTTAATCCATACCCCAAATGTGCTTAACAGGCCCAGGTTCTTTGGAATATGCCCAAACCAGCATGCAACCCTTTGAATTACTTCAGACCAGGCTTAGAACGGTTCACATTACTTTACTGTAGAAAAGCATTGAGGCAATACAACATGAATAACATCCTGTTCCTAAACCTAACTAAAATAGCATGGTGGCCCAGGCATACCTCCTTGAGGTGAGAGTCCATATAGGCATTGTCCATGACTTGGTTGTTGTCTGTGAGTCCTGGTATCTTCAGCGCCATCCTAGCCCTCACAGTTGAGTCTCCATACCCTCAGCTCTACGTACTCCACTCAGATTCCTGGCTTAGGTCTTAGCGGTCCCCCTCTTTATATAACAGTTCAAATCCAAAAGCCTGGGAACTTAAAGTGATACTAAAGTCTTGTGGTTTTCTTTTTTTGTTTAAAAATAACAATTAACAAACATGTTATACTTACCTGCTCTGTACAGTCATTTTTCACAGAGCAATCTTCCTCTTCTCGGGTCCCTCATCAGCTCTCCTGGCCCCTCCCTCCTGCCGAGTGTCCCCACAGCAAGCAGCTTGCTATGGGGGCACCTGAGCCGAGCCGCCGCTCTGTGTGTCCATTCAGACATGGAGCCGCGGCTCCACCCCACCCCTCTCTCTCCTCATTGGCTCACTGACTTTGATTGACAGCAGCAGGAGCCAATCGTGCCCTCTGTGTGTCTCAGCCAATCAGGAGGGAAAGTCCCGGACAGTCGAGTCTGTCGTGCAACATCATTGGATCAAGATGAGGCTCAGGTAAGTATTAAGGGGGCTGCTGCACACTGAAGGTTTTTTTTATCTTAATGCAAAGAATGCATTAAGATAAAAAACCTTCTGCCTTTAGAACCTCTTTAACTGAACGTGTTTAACCCCTTCCCCAGCCTAGCAGGCTGCTGGACTAACTACACACATTTCAACCTGCCTACAGAGAGGGCTACACACAGAAATTTGGCCAGTTCCTACTGAACCGGCCGCATTTCAATATGTGTATACTCAGCTTTACACTTTAAGTCCTCATTACACTTCTGCGATTTGTCATACTTCAGCCGTCCTGCAGCAATGCACCACAAGATATATCCCATTATTGTCTGTGGGGTCCATTTACACCTAGGCAATGCACATAGATTTAATGGGAGTGCATGCAAAACACATGAAAAATGCATATGAGACACATAAAAAATGCATGAAAAATATATGAAAAATGCATATAAAACATATAAAAATTGCATGAAAAACATGAAAAATTTATAAAAAATGAACAAAAAAAAAGCATGAAAATTCAGATGCCGAAGTGTGAACCTCTAACTTTATACAAGATCAATCATATTTAGAGAAAAGCCAGCAAAAAACAACAAAAAACCTCTGTAGCTGACTAGAGCCCTGGTTATATAAATGTGTCTAGTCATTACATGGGCATCTGATGAAAGCAGTTGTGTGTATTTCAGTCCAGTACACTGAACGCATAGCACGAGTTCCTGGAAAGCTATTTCCACCTAGAGCCGTTTCCTGAAAGTGGAAGGCCAGCATACCCTTATCTCCATTTCACAGGTAAACAAGTCAAAGTCTGTGTGCACAATTACTATAGTCACGTGTACTAGAGGTGTGGCAGCCATCGGTTTTTACCCGCCGCATGCCTGTGTCACCATGTCAGTTCAGATTCAAATGTTGACTACAAAGCTGTTCTCATGGGATTAGAGGCGTTGTTATTGTTTGTGAATCAGACGTCTTGTGCATTTTTTGAAAAGGGATTTTGTTGCACTGTAAAATTACTAAAGAGAAAGGCATTGATTTTTTTATTCACATGTCAATAAAAAACTAGTCTCTTTGCTTAGCAGAATGAATATTGTTTAGATGGTTTTGCCTTACAAGAAATTTACATTATTTATTACGGGTATTTATATAGCACGGACAAATTATGCAGCAATATATATTTTAGATTCTCATCAGTCCCTGTTCTCAAGGAGCTTACAATCTAAGGTTCCTAAGGAAGGTCATAGAATATGCAATTTTCTTTTCATCCACCATGGGTAGAATGAAAGAAAATTGCTTGATTCCCCCCTCAACACAGTCAACATTGATGGGGGAACCCCATCTGCAGCACTATTGTATTCTGGGGAGCGCTCCCTGTCGGCTATAGCTAGTGGCACTAATCATTCAGGAAAAACCAGACAGGCTGGTTGTACAAAAGTCTATCCAGTGGGAGCATGGGCACCACCCCCCTGATCCTTTTGTCCGGCCCCCTAATCTACTTGCAGGGCGCCGGACGCCAGTGTTGGCAACCGTCCGTAAATTCACGGACATCCCGTAAAAACAGGGCATATTTTTGCCGTCCGTAAAAGTCCGTAGCTGCTGATTTGTGCCAGTAAAAAACCGCAGCAACTCATTCGGGCAGAACTGCGCATGCGCATGCAATTCTGGAAATCCCCAAGAACTTCCGATCCTGACCTGAGCCGCCCGAGTCGCGTGGTGGCGCGCAGCACATGATGTCATTGGATTTTGCTTGCCAGCTTATAGAAAGGCAAGAGCAGAGTGGGCGGACGGAGGAGCCTCGTGGACGTGGGACAGAGCGGCTGCCTGGAGCGCACCGCTGACACACTAACAGAACAGCAGACACCGGAGATGGGACGGACATGTGGAGAACTGAGGAGGACTGAGAGGGGGGGCGACGGAGTCGGACATGCAGGGCTGTACTGCACTGCAGGCGTGAGTTGAGTTCTTCTTCTCAGTCAGTTCCCTCCGAGTCCCTGGTCCAGGGCAGGCTGAATCTGATGGGTGGGTGGCTCTGGCTCAGGTGAACCGGTCCAGGGGTGTGTGATGTATGTGCAGTGCACTGCGCAGCAGGCCCAGGAAATTTCCCCAATCACAGCCCACTGACTGAGCCCAGGTCCAGGCTGAGTCTGATGGTAGGTGGCTCAGGTGAACCGGGGGTGTTTGTGTTTGATATGGGTATTGTCAGTGTTTCCATGTTGTGTTTAAATATCTATTGTCTTCGTTTTTAATTGGAGTTCTACTTTTTTCAAGTTGCCAGTAAAAAATGTGCTCCGCCAGTAAATTTTCTATGTTTTGCCAGCAAAAAAGGCTGCTGGAGGTTGGCAACACTGCCGGACGCATGGATTCCAATGAGGGGGCTGTTTTTTTTTAAGCACGTGATCATAGCCAGAGGCTCTAACAGGCTTCAAAAAAGGGTGGGCTCGGGGTGCAGTGCATTGCGCTCTGAGCCCACCCAGTTGTGTGACAATAGCAATTGAAAATTCGCTATTCTCACACTGATCCTCCTCCCGGTCAACCAGAAAGTGGGTCTGAGACCCATCTACCGATTGGCTGAAAGGACAGGTGATCTAATTGGATGCCTAGGAGGAGGGAGGAGACACATGGCAGAAGCCGCCGTGACCCAAAGGAGGAGAATGGATGGAAGCTGTCATCCATCGCTCGTAGGACACACTGCCCGTCGGCCCGCTACCTAGATGCGGTAAGTTTGAGGCTTCGATGTCCGACTGTTCTCCCGTAGGGGAGGGGTGCTGCCGACCAACCGGGGGGGGGAGGTTTTTCGCCCCCCCACCAAAAAAAAAAAAAAAACACCAGCCGCCACTGAGTCTATCGATCAAGGGTACACATACATGGACCAAAATTAAGCCAGTCCCTGCTGCACTTCAATCAACCATGTATGGCTGTGGGCGTGGCTTAAATGGGGCGTGGCTTTAGGGTGTGTGGCTTGTGTCTGAGTTGAATGAGGGATGGAGGAAGGAAGAAAGAAAGAGATAGGGAGGGAAGAAAAGAGGAAGGAAGGAAAGAAAGAGGGATGGAGGGACAGCAGGCCCAGAACCTACACCACAATACAATATGTTTATTCCAGAAAGTTTAACAATCAGAAAATAAAGATACTCCATACACCTGGTGCTGGCGCTTCACTCATCCTGGCACCATGGTTGTTATGGTGTCAGGATGATTGAAGCGTATTATTTCTATTATTACATTGTAATATAAAATTAAAATAGTTCAACTCACCATAATGCAGAATCAGTTGGAGCCCTGAGCGTGTTTCTTGCCACTGTCGCCTATCACCAGATGCCATTAGGTGTCCCCAGCGGAGTCCCTCCTTCCATCAGGTGCCCCCAGCGGAGTCCCTCCTTCCATCATGTGCCCCCAGAGGAGTCCCTCCTTCCATCATGTGCCCCCAGAGGAGTCCTTCCTTACACAGGTGTCCCCAGCAGAGTGTCCCTCCTTACACAGGTCTCTCCCAGGGGAGTGCCTCCTTACACAGGTGTCCCCCATCGGAGTGTCCCTCCTTACACAGGTATCCCCCAGGGGAGCGCCTCCTTACACAGGTGTCCCCAGTGGAGTGTCCCTCCTTACATAGGTGTCCCCCAGCGGAGTCCCTCCTTCCATCATGTGCCCCCAGAGGAGTCCCTCCTTCCATCATGTGCCCCCAGAGAAGTCCCTCCTTACACAGGTGTCCCCAGCAGAGTGTCCCTCCTTACACAGGTCTCTCCCAGGAGAGTGCCTCCTTACACAGGTGTCCCCCATGGGAGTGTCCCTCCTTACACAGGTGTCCCCCATCGGAGTGTCCCTCCTTACACAGGTATCCCCCAGGGGAGCGCCTCCTTACACAGGTGTCCCCAGCGGAGTGTCCCTCCTTGCACAGGTGTCCCCCAGCGGAGTGTCCCTCCATACACAGGTGTCCCCAGCGGAGTGTCCCTCCTTACACAGGTGTCCCCAGCAGAGTGTCCCTCCTTACACAGGTGTCCCCAGCGGAGTGTCCCTCCCTACACAGGTGTCCCCAGGGGAGTGTCTCTCCTTACTTTATAGGAGAGGTGATGTGGGGGGGGCAGTGAGAGATGCTCCCCGCCACACCACCGACATTGCAGAGGCCAGGCGGAAGAACAGTGATGCGGGGCAGGCAGAGAGAGATGATGTCATCTCTGCTTGCCCGCCCCGCTCGTTCGTGGCCCTGTAAAGCCACCCGCCAGGGCTGGACTGGGACAAAAATTTGGCCCTGGACTTCATCCAGAGCGGCCCACTTTAAAATGGCCGAGCGCAGGGCTCAAAATTTCAAGTTCTGAGCTACTAGCCAACTTAAGCGTTACTCGCCACCAGTTGCCCCACCCAACCCCCACCCTGCCCCTAATTCCTCCCGTAAACACACCCTGATAAATTATCTCATGAAATAACACTTAATTGTTTTATGCAAAATTAAGTTACAAAAATAAAATATTAACATCACCTTTATCAGTGCCCATCAGTGCAGCCTCACCTGTGCTCATCTATGACGCTTCACCTGTGCCCAACAATGCAGGCTACCCGTGTTTATCAATGCAGGCTACCCTTGTATAACAATGCAGCGTACCCGTGCGTCCACCGTTGCAGGCTACCTGTGTGTCCACCATTGCAGGCTACCTGTGTGTCCACCATTGCAAGCTACCCGCGTGTCCACCATTGCAGGCTACCCGTGTGTCCACAATTGCAGGCTACCCGTGTGTCCACCATTGCAGGCTACCCATGTGTCCACCATTGCAGGCTACCTGTGTCCACCACTGCAAGCTACCTGTGTGCACCATTGCAGGCTACCCATGTGTCCACCATTGCAGGTTACCTGTGTCCACCATTGCAGGCTACCTGTGTCCACCATTGCAGGCTACCTGTGTCCACCATTGCAGGTTACCTGTGTCCACCATTGCAGGCTACCTGTGTCCACCATTGCAGGTTACCTGTGTCCACCATTGCAGGCTACCTGTGTTCACCATTGCAGGCTACCTGTGTCCACCATTGCAGGTTACCTGTGTCCACCATTGCAGACTACCTGTGTTCACCATTGCAGGCTACCTGTGTCCACCATTGCAGGCTACCTGTGTCCACCATTGCAGGCTACCTGTGTCCACCATTGCAGGTTACCTGTGTCCACCATTGCAGGCTACCTGTGTCCACCATTGCAGGTTGCCTGTGTCCACCATTGCAGGCTACCTGTGTTCACCATTGCAGGCTACCTGTGTCCACCATTGCCGGTTACCTGTGTCCACCATTGCAGACTACCTGTGTTCACCATTGCAGGCTACCTGTGACCACCATTGCAGGCTACCTGTGTTCACCACTGCAGACTACCTGTGTGCACCATTGCAGGCCACCCATGTGTCCACCACTGCAGGCTACCTGTGTCCACCACTGCAGGCTACCTGTGTCCACCACTGCAAGCTACCCGTGTCCACCACTGCAGGCTGCCTATCCACCACTGCAGGCTACCTGTGTCCACCACTGCAGGCTACCTGTGTCCACCACTGCAGGCTACCTGTGTCCACCACTGCAGGCTACTTGTGTCCACCACTGCAGGCTACCTGTGTCCACCATTGCAGGCTACCTGTGTACACCACTGCAGGTTACCTGTGTCCACCACTGCAAGCTACCTGTGTCCACCACTGCAGGCTGCCTGTCCACCACTGCGGGCTGCCTGTGTCCACCACTGCAGGCTACTTGTGTCCAACATTCAGGCTACCTGTGTCCTTCACTGCAGGCTACCCGTGTGTCCACCACTGCAAGCTACCTGTGTCCACCATTGCAGGCTACCTGTGTCCAGCATTGCAGGCTACCTGTGTCCAGCATTGCAGGCTACCTGTGTCCACCATTGCAGGCTACCTGTGTCCACCACTGCAGGTTACCTGTGTCCACCACTGCAAGCTATCCGTGTCCACCACTGCAGGCTGCCTGTCCACCACTGCAGGCTACCTGTGTCCACCTCTGCAGGCTACCTGTGTCCACCTCTGCAGGTTACCTGTGTCCACCACTGCAGGCTACTTGTGTCCACCACTGCAGGCTACCTGTGTCCACCATTGCAGGCTACCTGTGTCCAGCATTGCAGGCTACCTGTGTCCAGCTTTGCAGGCTACCTGTGTCCACCACTGCAGGCTACCTGTGTCCCCATTGCAGGCTACCTGTGTCCATCACTGCAGGCTACCTGTGTCCACCATTGCAGGCTACCTGTGTCCACCACTGCAGGTGACCTGTGTCCACCACTGCAGGTTACCTGTGTCCACCACTGCAAGCTACCCGTGTCCACCACTGCAGGCTGCCTGTCCACCACTGCAGGGTACCTGTGTCCACCACTGCAGGCCACCCATGTAGAAGAAGAAGAGGATTGCTGTACGATCATCACAGCGGGGAACCTCTGTAACACCTTTCATTTGAATTGCCGCGTATTCCCGCCGTTCGCCGTCGTATACAGCCCCGCCTCTTGGCCCGGGTACTTTGAGACACGTCACACATCCCGGCATTAGACAGGTGAGGTGCCTATCAAAGTACCGGAGCCGGGAGGCGGGGCCGTATGTGACAGCGAGTCCAGAGAACACTCGCAATTCTAATGAACGGTGTTACAGAGACGTTCCCCGCTCTGTGATGATCCAGCCTCTCCTCTCTTTTCCCTAGAGCGATCACTGGCAGAAGGGCTCACATTCAACCCCGCCTGCGGACAGTGCTGGCCCCCCCCCCACAGCCATATTTTTTACTGGCGCCGCTGCCTGAGACCGGCCCACTGAGCCATCGGCCCACTGGGAAACTCCCGGTAGTCCCGAATGCCAGTACAGGCCTGCCGCCCACCCGCAGCTCTGTGAAGCCACCCGCTTGCGGCTCTGTCAAGCCAGGTGGATGCAATTTTAAAGTATGACATGTTAGGTATCTATTTACTCAGCGTAGCATCATCTTTTATATGTACCAAACATTTGGGTACTATATTATGTTTTTGTATGATAAAATTCATTATAGTGTGTATTTTGTCCCCCCCAAAAAATTGCATTTGAAAAGTTACAGCACAAATACCATGTGACATAAAACTCTATTCTCTAGGGCCTCTGCATAAAAAATATATAAAATATTTGGGGATTCTAAGTAATTTTCTAGCAAAAATGCTGATTTTTACATGTAGGAGAGAATTGGCCTGGGGTTAAAGTAGTTAAAGGATAAGTTCACCTTTCTTAAAAAAAAATAATAAATGCACATTTTTTTGCAGGTAAAAAATGTGCATTTTTACATTTTTTTAGGAGCCTGTAAAGCATTGCACCTGCGATCAATAGATCGTAGGTTGGAGGGCTTCTGTAGACTGTCGGTGTATCTGTCTGCTTGCACCTCATACAGGCAGGCAGTTACACGACAGGAAGATTCAATGAACTACCGAGAGCGCTTAATAGTGCCCTGGTAGTATGTTGAGAGCTACATCAGCTGAAAAGGCTGTCGGTACTTGTAGTTCATTCATTCCCAGATCTCTGGGAATGAATGATGTGGCTGTGTGGGTGGAGTTCCGCGCGGCCACGCTCTTTACATATTGTGATAGCGGGTGCGGGGAGAAGATCCCGAGGCCGCTGTCACAATGAGGGGGGAAGCGGCGAGAGGCTGTAGGTGTGGGAACATATTACATGTTCCACCCTAAAAACGGGTGGAACATCTAACACGTTCCTAAAAGGTGAACTTATCCTTTAGGACTTTAGGACCGTGTGTACGAGGCATTACACGGGATCTTTTCGCACTGCTGTATTGATATTTGGCCACAAAGCAGGCAGGTGCAGTGCCGTATTTCCCATAGACTTTCCTTTAGATCATGCGTTTTTGGTGTGTTTTCTGAAAGCACACTAAAGATGCAGCATGCAGGTGCTCTTTCAAAAAATGCACCAGGTGGCCATAGATGGATGAATCAGTGTGTCGCCGTCTAACGATCAACTTCTGTTGAACTTTTGTGGCTGCAGCCAATTGGACCTTCCCATCCATTAAATCCTGGCTGCCCATCCATATGGGGTGCAGGGGCGATTCTCTCCTTATCAATGCTCCCGGCCCCTAATATACATGCAGGGCGCTGGACGCATGGATTCCAATGGGTTTTCTTTTTTTTTTTAAAAGCACGTGATTAGAGCCTGAGGCTATAATTGGCTTCAAAAAAGGGTGAGCTCGGGGGACGGTTGTGTGAAAATAGCTAATTAATATTCGCTATTGTCTTCCTGATTCTGATTTTCCTCCCGGCTAATCAGGAAGCAGGTCTTGAGACCCAATTGGCCATGGAGTCTTAGGAATGCCATCACCACATGCCCGTCCGTCACTGCCTTTCTATCCATCTCCCACGTGGGGGGGGGGGGGGGGGGGTAGCTTGCCACCCCCCCCCCCCAAATATTGAGCACCGGCTGCCACTGATGGGAACATTTGTACGAAATTTCTCAGTGCACTCAATGACATGAATGTTTGAAAGCAATTTAAAAAAAAAAGTTTGCTTTTAAAAGAGAAGTATGAATCACAGAACCATAAAAGTGATATTCACCTAGATGGCTGCAGCACTGATTCCAGCTACAGCTGTCCCCCACTGTCTCTAAGACTGTAAGACTGAGAACTGAGCGATCAAACACTGCTGATCGCTCAGCTCTCGGTCCTCAGCCTGCAGAGAGCAGTTGATTGTCAGGCCTCATACACACGGACATTTTTTGACGCCGGCGTTTTCTGGCGTTTTTTGCAACACTCCATGTTAGTCAATGGCCCCATAAAAACGCAGACGTTTTTGAGCTGTAGATGGCGTCGGCGTTAGTGAACTGAAACTAGAAACCAAGGCCAGCGCGTTCTAAGGCTGTAAAGTTTTGGCATTCTTTGACGCTCACTAACGCCAACTAACGCCGTATCGGCGTTAACCAGCGTTTTTTGACACCAACGTTTTTAGGTTGAAAAATAGCAGAGGGATGATTTTTTTTAAAAAAAAAGCCTATTGAAGCTGACGCTCACTAACGCCAATGCATAACGCCGAAAAACTCCAATTTTTTTCCCTCAACATCGGGCCCTACATTTTGTTTATTTTTTAAGAAACATCCGTGTGTATGAAGGCTTAGTCTCCGGCTCTCTGCACTACCCCTTTAACATTACACTCACATTTTATTATAAAATAACAGCATAAAAACAGAAAGCGTCTCACGTATTCTTCAAACCGATACCACCGCCAGACTTTACTGTTATTTAATAATAAAATGTGAGTGTAATTTTAAAGGGGTAGTGCGGTTTCTGTGTTTGTTACCTGGTTGGACATACTGCACCATTAGAGTCTTTCTTTTACATGTCTATCTGGAATTGGTTACCTTGTATGTGGAAGTGACATTGGAAACGAATCTGCGAAAAGACCCGGTGGGGTCATTGTTGTTGGGAGCTACTGGAGAAGTCACTTCAGCTCCTGGCAAGGCAATCGGTCCATCCGAGTTGGAGTTGTCCCTAACGGTATGAGTGGCTAGACCCAGTGGGGTCGCATATATTGAGATGAGCCTCTATTTCACTCGGTGGAGGGCAGCACAGTGGAAACTGCATCAATTATATTATATCACATATTTAATGTGTGGCTAGACCCGGTGGGGTCGCTAATTGAGGTGAGCCCCCAATTCACCTGGTGTTGGGCAGCACGGCGGAGTTTGCACAAATTACATTATTTGGAAATGAAGCACATATCCAGGGGAGGGCTGGGCCAGGGGGCAGGGTGGCAATTGCCCCCCAGGCCACCCTAACTTACAATCAAAATGGCCGACGGCCACTGCCCGCTCACACTTTTTTCTTCTTGTGGAGGAGGGAAGCAGAGGCCAGGGGCGCAGCCACCAACTAACTGCAGGCAAGGGGGGGGGGCACCCAGGGCCGGCCCTACCATAGATCCCACTGGGCCCATTGCTGCCTCAGGGGGCCAGATTATACAGAGCCGGGATCTCCCACTTACAAAGTCCTACCTCCTGGACCAGCTTCTATAATAGACAGCACACTGGTGATGTCTATCATAGGAGCCGGTCCAGGAGGCAGGACTTCATATGACAGCGGCCGTGCCAGGTAAGCGGGGATCTCCGGCGGCTCTCCTCTCTCTGCATTGCAGGCTGCATTGGATGGGCACTGGTGAGGCTGCATTGATGGGCACTGATCAGGCTGTGCTGATGGGCACTGGCGAGGCTGCATTGATGGGCAATGATCGGGCTGCATTGATGGGCACTGATCAGGCTGCAATGATTGGCACTGATCAGGCTGTGTTGATGGGCACTGGTGAGCCTGCATTGATGGGCAATGATCGGGCTGCATTGATGGGCACTGATCAGGCTGCAATGATTGGCACTGATCAGGTTGCATTTGATAGGCACTGATGAGGCTGCATTTATGCATTATTTTTGTTAAACCTCATTTGTTGCTATTAACATTAAATTATGTTACCGCATTGTATCATATTTGTCTTGCTTCATAACACCAATATCCGTTCTAAAACCAGGTGGGCATGGATGGTGAGCTGATTCGGTGGTTCAATGGGCCACTTGACTGGACTTGCCCCCCAGGCCTAAGGCTGCCAGCCCTCCCCTGTACATATCACTATGAACTACTCCTACAAACAATCAAATCCATAGGATGTTTAAGCACAGCTTTTTTTTTACTTTTTGTACTATTGGATTAATCAGCACCTTTTATTTCACCACAACGGCACCCGGCAATATAATTAATATTGTTTTGGGAAGGAGTGGACTTTTCGTATCACAGACACTTGTGGCTGTCCTTTTCTGTCTCATTATTTTAGCATATGCACTTTATTAATTGTTTATTGCAAACTATTGTGGGAAATAAGCGTCAAATGGGAGTGCAACGCATTTCTGAAAGCCCCAAGGTCAGGATCGGCACACGTTCCACTCCAATCAGCTGGGTCTAGCAAGCCCAGGGGAGGGCTGGGCCGGGGGGCAGGGTGGCAATTGCCCCTCAGGCCACCCTAACTTACATTCAAAAAGGCTGACGCCCGCTGACGCTCACACTTTTTTCTTCTTGTGGAGGAAGGAAGTAGGGGCCAGGCAAAGGGGGGCGCTGGTGAGGCTGCATTGGTGGGTGGTGAGGCTGAATTGATGCATTATTTTTGTTAAAGCTCCTTTGTTGCTATTAACATTAAATTATGTTACCACATTGTATCATATTTGTCTTACTTCATAACCTCAATATCCGTTATAAAACCAGGTGGGCATGGATGGTGAGCATGGATGGTGAGCTGATTCGGTGGTTCAATGGGCCACTTGACTGGACTTGCCCCCAGCCCCTGCGGGAGACAAACCACGGCGATCACCTGCGGGGGGGTGACGTGGAGTTGGAATCGGAGACAATGACTGCAAATAAGCCTTTATATGGAGTAAGGTGAAGGCAGAACCGGGGCCGCTCTGGTGACATAGTGGGACATTCTCCTGCCAGCTGCACCACAGGAACAGGAAGTGTGTCCTAAAATATGATTGGCCAGGGAGTCCTAAGACTCCTTGTCCAGTAGGGGCTTCCTGATTGGCTGGGAGGAGAATGAGGGAGGCAATAGCGAATATTCATTTAATTATGTCACACAAGTGGGTGTGCTCAGGGCGCAGTCCAGTGAGTTTTTTTTTCTGCATCAAAAATGCATGGAAAGCAGGTTATATGGTTTCCAATGGCATAGTTCACACCAGTGCAGTCAGTTCAAGGGCGTTCTAGTTCCAGAGAAAAAGTAGAATATGCTGCATTTTTCCTGCACTGGACAGTAGTGGAATGCGGTAAAACGCATCAAAAATGCACCGGAATGCACTAAAAATGCATTAGTACAGTGGAAAAAAAACAGGAAGAAAGCATCTGGAATGCATCCGGAAACGCATGAAATAAGCATTAAAAATGTGCATGCAAAAATGCATCCGAAACTGACCTGGAGTGTATTTTTGGGGTGTGAACCAGACCTTACAACCACTTCAATATTCAATTTTGGAATGAATAGACTTTGCCAAATGAAAATGACATTCTCTGTTGGAAATTTGTTTTTTTGTTACTGCAGCCAAAAACAAAAGTCAGTTTAACCCCCATTAACAATTAAAAAAAAAACGAACAAATCTTCTTAAAATGAAGCACTTTGAACAAATTTCTACTAGTGTATGGTCTGCTGCAATATGAAAAGGAATTTTTTTCTTCTTTATGCTATTTATGCTTTTAATCATCTCTGTCCATCATAGCTGCATCCTCCCCATCAACCTCATTTTCTTAAAAATAGGATTACACCCTTGAGCATGGATATTTATTGCCTTTATGGTGTTTTGCAAGTTTGTATAATGCTGTATTTCTAAGATAGTATCAGTACTTTCTGCATAATCCCTTTAGGCCTACAGCCTATCACATGCTGGACAACAGGAAAGACGTTATCTCACAGGACATGACGTGGCGCAGACCACAGCTGTGTGTTGTGTCTGATACAAGTAGATGAGATCATATCAGCTGTCTTTATTGTACACAAACAATATATTGAGCAATCGGGATTGGGCACTGTTGTTGTTTAGTGTGTGTTCCAGGAACGATTGAGGAAAATAAACTGAAATTCTGATGAGTTTTGTAATTTACTAGTTTTCTGATTGTTGCAGTATGAATAAGGAAATTCCTAGTAACACACTAATAGATACAGACTTTGCTCTGGGATAAATTTACAATGATTATAGATACGGATTCCAAGAAATCCTATCCTTATGGAGTGTACCATATCCTTGATACATATGTAGCACCCTCCTAGTATAGAGTAGGCTGAAAGGTAAATTTAGTTAGTTGCACTGTAATCAGTGGAGCAGGGGTTAATGCTCCGTGTTTCACATGCTGCTGTTCTGTTGTTTCCCCCGAAGTAGAAGTATAGAAGTATAGTGGGAGAGAGGACAGAACAGACAGCCTGAATATTTATGGAACTCCAGCCAATCCCTGGGGAGGTGTGCCCAGAAAGTGGAGAGAGAGTCCATAAATAGGCCTGGTCAGGTAGTGCAATGTTCCTGGGTCTAGTCCTGAAGGAGGAGACCCCTGTACAGGATCCTAGAGGAAGCTTTAAAGTGTTACTAAACCTGTTACTAAACCCAGAACCCTGCATTCGCTATATCTGTTCTCCCACAGTACACAGAACATGGAAATGCAATTATTTTAGTAAATATAAACTGCTAAATATGTTTTCTCATCAGCAGTATATAGCAGTCTTGTGATTATTATTATTTTTTTTATTATTATACAGGATTTATATAGAGCCAGCAGTTTGCGCAGCGCTTTACAAAAATGAATTTCTATCAGTTCCTGGTGAAGCTTGTAAGAGGAGTTTTCATACTGCACTGAGCTTTCCTATGAGGCTGCAGGTCCCCTGACATTCTGTCTGGACAGTGCTGATTGGCCCTGTGCTGATCACATGCACTCTCTCAAGACAAAAAAAAACCTCTCTAGCAATATATACTAAACTGAAAAACAAGGAGAGAAGAAAGCGGTGCTCATCTAAGTGTAGAACGGACTTAAAAGCAGTTGGCGTTTATTACAGGTTGCACTTACAGGAAATCCTGTAAGTGCAACCTGTAATAAATGCCAAATGCTTTTAACTCCGTGCTACACTTAGATGGGCGCCGCTTTGTTCTCTCCTTGTCTTTCATTCACAGAGCCCCTTCTTGCCCCATCAAGCAGGCTGCCTGTCTGCACCTACCCCTAACAGAGACACTGGACACAGCCTTGTGCTGACCACATCCCCCTTCTCCTGTGCCACAGATTAGCAACCTGCCTACGAAGCTCTTCACATACTCAAACCACATACACTAAACTGAGCATGTGCAGTTTGACTCCAAAGGCTCTGTCTTATCTGGACTTGTCCAGGGGGACAGTGCAAGAAGGGGAGGATCAGAGAAGGCAGGATCAAACAGTCCTTTTACACAATGCGGAGGATTAACCCCTTAGGTTCCACAGTGAGTATAACAAGCATGCTTTACTGCATATACAGACTGATTTTACTGTTATGGGTTTAGTAACACTTTAAGGGAGACTCCAAGGTCCCAGATAGGCTTAGCTGGGGGGGCCTATTTGCAGAACCATGTCCAAAGATCAAGTTTATTCATTGATGGTAAAAACAGGTGATTGATCTGCGTTTTTATCACCCCTGACCACTAAAATTTGTGCAATGGTGGACAGAAGGGGTAGAATTTATTGGTGTGGCTGCAATGCTTTGTTTCATAGTGTGGCAAAAATTATACAACATGCCACCTTTGGCCAACAGTACCACCACCAAAGCAGAGGTACCACCAAAAGTGACCACTTAAAGTGAAATAATCAAATGCTAGGATCACGGTTGCAATAGAAAATCCCCCTTTGGTACTACCCCCTCCAACATGCCTGGCAGCTGCTGCTCTACCACCCTCTGAAAAGTGATCCACCTGACATCCTAAAAATGTTATATTGGTAAAATTATTTAATTTTATTAATATATATATATACTGTATATATTTAAAATCTGATAAAAAGCTAAATCTGTAAGCATTATAAACAACTATTAGCACCTCCACCTCAATCCCATCAGCTGAATGGTCTCATTTTGTCACACTGTTTCACATTGCATCAATAAATGTAATTCGTTGGATCAGAAACAAGAAATCCACGTACAATGTGTAGGGCTGTGATAGGCAGGCAATGAAATTTAGATGCATTTTCTGAAACAAAGGCCGACTTCTTCATGAGAACATAAATATGTGAATAGCTTTAATTGGATAAACATATAATTATAGTTCATATTCAAAAAAAGCTTATTCAATCATAAAATTACAGTACAACCAGTAATTACATGTATATTATTGGAATGATCCAAATGCTGTACTAAAACCATGTGTGCAATCCGTCTCTACTGTCATGATGAAGGGACACCAGCAGATCAAGAGGAGGACATGCCCACTGTGTTGTGGATCTATACATGCTGGTATCGGGGGACAGTCATATGGGACCTAACACACTATCCTGAGAAACAATTGGAACCCAAGGTAGCAAGGGAGTTGGGGGATCTACCATTAGAACAGTTATAAAGCATATCACTGTAAATCACATCACATCACGTCCGTGGGTGGTGCCTTTCAGCAGGAGATTTAAAGGAGATGGATCTCTATGTCTTACATCTTTTGTGGCAACTTCCATCAGCCAAGTCCTGATCATTTTGGTATTGTATATGTATCATATTACATATATTTAATATAGGAAAGTGAGAGGAAATCCCTGCAAATTAAGGGAATTCTTTGGGGACCCCCAGGTCACCAGAAATAATGTTCCCATGCAACCTGGGACATAGCATTGTCAGGACGGTGCATATAGATATCGGCAGGGCCGGCTCTACCAATAGGCTGAGTAGGCGGACGCCTAGGGCGCACTGCCGCCTAGGGGCGCCTGGCCACTGTTGATCTGTCCCTGGCTGCTCTGCATTAATTCATGTAAAAACTGACACTGTCTGACTGAGATAATGAGATTGTATTATCACATGCCATTTGCAAATGTATACAGAAATAGTTACTGATCTGCCAAATGGCATTGGCGCTGGGCAGGGAAAAGGGGGTGGAGTCAGGGTTGGAGCCAAGGGGGCGGCAAAATGAGGTTTCGCCTAGGGTGTCAAAAATCCTTGCACCAGCCCTGGATATCGGACTGTTCTGGCAAATCCGGAACAGTTGACATCTATGCCATATCATTCTGTTAACTAGACAAGTAAGGTTTTTATGCCTTCTCTGGATTATCTAATATAATATATCATTTAAAGAAAATGAATAATAGTAGTGGAAGCAAACAGTTTAGATATTACGTGGCTAGGATGGAAAACATGGTTGTAAGAGGGCCGGTTCACACATAGGCGACTTGCACTCCGACTTGTGTCGCCCCAAGTTGCCCCAAGTCGCTTGACATCAGAAATCCCATTGAAGTGAATGGTAGAGGTCTTAATGTACACTACTGAAGTCGCTCCAACTTCAAAAGAGTTTCCTGTACTACTTCAAGGCGACTTCTATCCGACTTGTGCCCATAGAATTCAATGGAAGTTGCCTCCAAGTCGGATCCCTATCTATATTGAAGCGACTTTACAGGAAAAAGAAAATAATTTACCAATGTACTCCCCACGAATTACACAGGCAACCCCCTCCCTTCTCTGATTGGCCACAGGCATGGAGGTCGCTTTAAGTCACTTTGTAAGTCGCCCAAACTCATGCTGAAGTCGCCTTGAAGTTGCGTTCAAATCGCCTAGCAAAGTTGCGCCTGAAGTCGGATCGCCCCTGTGTGAACCATCCCAGAGGGTCTCATTGATGATTTTATTGTATACAGTTCTTGTTTCAGATCTAGATGCCTGCATGCTGGAAACGTGAAATTTTGGTATACTGTATATGCACCCTATTTTCCATACCTCTGTTCCATACTAATCACTACACAAGGGAAACATGCTGATGACATGATGTATATTCCCCAGCAGCAGGTTAAATATTTAGGATCAAAGCAAGTACGAGACCAGGAGATGGATAGATGGTGGTGGCAGATTGGAAGGAGAGCTGGTATTGGATGAACACAACATGCTGGCACCCCATGCTGAGCAAGCAGTTATGCAATGTACAGTCATTGCACAAACACAGCCAGCAATGATCTTATCTTACAGGAAGACTAGCAAACAGCCCTTCCACTTTGGTCGGTTGGCATTACAGGAGCTGCACAAGTGTGTCCTATAGATATAGATTTCCCAATCATTTTAACCACTTCCTTACCGGCGTATTGTAAAAATACGCCGGCAAGGTGGACTCCCCATCCTAAGTGGACGTAATATTACGTCCTCTTGTTTTCGCCGCTTTGCGGGCCCTCAGGGGCCCGCATCGCGGCGATCGGGGACCGGCCGTGTCCCTCGGGACCCCGGCCTTCCGGGATCGGGGTAAAGAGCCAATAAAATTGGCTCTTTACCGCGTGACCGGCTGTGTCCTATCACAGCCGGTCACTGACATCAATGGCGGCTGAGCGGCGTGCACGCAGCTCGCGCGCGCCCCAGGGGGCGCGCAGCGCGGCGATCGGGGGGCGGGCTTGTCCCTCGGACAATGCCCGACCCCGATCACGGTAAAGAGCCAATAGTATTGGCTCTTTACAACGTGACCGGCTGTGTCCAATCACAGCCGGTCACAAAATGACGGGAATCCGCGGTAACGAGCTGTTACCGGGTTCTCCCCTTCACACACCGATCGTGTGTGAGGAGGAGATAGCGGTAACAGCTCGTTACCGCTTACTGTCAGCACCAAGCACACTGATTGCCCCCCCCTCCAATAAAGAGTACCTGTCACCTGCC
>BLSH010176219.1:0-11950 GCA_018402905.1 Glandirana rugosa
CGAACCCGAACGATTTTTGAAATGTCCGGGTCCGGGTCCGTGCCACGGACACCCAAAAGTTCGGTACGGACCCGAACGTTACAGTCCGGGTTCGCTCAACACTATTAGCAAGTCGTTTTCAAACCTGCAGCACAATTGCTCGCTATCTGGGTAGCTGTGTATTTGCAAAGTGGGATCCTAAAGCTGACCTAGACTTCCTGAGTCGATTCATGAAATGGTTGGCCAAGCAGGAGCCCTCCCATTGGATGCAGTTTGGCAGCACCACTGTATGCAGACAGCTGTAGGTGTGGCGTCTGCTGGAATACATAAGCCAGCGGTGAATAGAGCTTCATCCACGCTGTTAATGTGGATGGGGGAATCGATTGATTTTCTCTTGCCCCGTGGATTAAATGAGAGAAATTGGAACCCCTGTATGGCTACCTTAAGGAACTGCGGCCTCTTGCTGTTACTTTTACCTGATTTATAGTGAGATTTATTAATGTCACCACTTTGCTGTTCATTGCTCTCCTTGCCTAAGTATTATAAGTGTTTCTAAAGTAATTTTTTGTTAAAATAAAATAATTAACATTTTATACTTACCTGTATTTCCCAGAGGGGCCCTGAATCTCCTCTTCTGAGGTCCTCCAGCAGCACTCCCTGCACCTCCTCTCCTGTGTCTTCCCCAGTGGCGGAACTACCAGGGTCACAACAGTCGCACTTGCGACCGGGCCCTGGAGTTCTGACACTTGCTATGGGCTCAGATGTGTGGGCTCGATCCCGAGCTGGGCTGTGTTTGCCCTTTGACACACACAGAGTAGCTTGGCCCCACCCCCAGCTCCCTCCTCACAGCATTTTGACAGCAGCAGGAGCCCCCACTTCTTCCTCTGTCCCTGAGAATAGAGGGGGAGAGGAAAGAAGAGACGCAGCCAGGAACGGTCCTAACCGTTATCAGGGAGGTAGCAAAGCCCAGCTCCTCTACTAAGATGGCCGTCTCCACACAGGGACACAATCATGGTGAGTTCACTGACACCATAGGCCAGCCAACCCGGGTGTCTTAAACCCTTCAGCCCCAGAAGGATTTCCCACATTAGGAGCAGAGCACTTTTTGTGATTTTCACTGCGTCGCTTTAACTGACAATTGCGCGGTCGTGCGACGTTGTACCCAAACAAAATTTGTGTCCTTTTTTTTCCCACAAATAGAGCTTTCTTTTGGTGGTATTTAATCGCCTCTGCGTCATTTTTCAGGCGGGTGGGCTGAGCGATCGCTCCAATGAGGACGGCCTCCTCTGAATCTCCCAGATCTCCACCCACACCCCCCCCCCTTCCGCACCCGGCCAATACAGTTTCTCTCTCCTCAGGACCCGCTTCCTGATTGGCCGGGAGGGGAAGCAGGATGACAAAAAAATATTAATTTGCTATTCTCACACAACTGGGTGGGCTCAGGGCTCAGTGCTCTGCACCCTTAGCCCAGCGTTTTCAAAGCCAATTAAAGCCTCAGGCTCTAATCACATGCTTCAAAAAAGGAAAAACCTCATTGGAATCCATGCTTCCGGCGCCCTGCATGTAGATTAGGAGCCGGGTGCAAGGATCAGGGGGCAGCGCCCCTCATTGAGTGGCCTAGGGTGACTACACTCATTATACTGTATCTATAGAGAAGTAACATTGAGGTTCATTTAATAAAGGCAAATAGACTGTGCACTCTGCAAGTGCAGTTACTCCAGAGCTTAGTATATGAGGGGAAGCTCTGCTGACTTCCATCATCCAATCATGTGCAGCAAAATGCTGTTTTTTTTATTGTCCTTGCATGTGATTGGGTATTCTTTGCAAAGTGAAGCTTTACCTCATTTACTAAGCTCTGGAGGGACTGCACTTGCAGAGGGCACTGTCTATTTGTCTTTAGTAAATCCAGCCCATTGTCACCCTAGGACAGGGCTACAGAATCCTCCCCTCTCCTCTTCTTCATAATACAGTGAAAATGCTCCACTCATTTAGGGTGCCAACTTCAGTGGCCTTCAGGAGACAATCCTGACAAGTCACATGGCACAAAGGAGGAAGGTAGGGAAGGTAGGAAAGGTAGGGAAGGTAAGGAAGATAGGGAAGGTAGAAAAGGTAGC
Organism: Glandirana rugosa; assembly: GCA_018402905.1. Lineage (NCBI taxonomy): Eukaryota > Metazoa > Chordata > Amphibia > Anura > Ranidae > Glandirana > Glandirana rugosa. The sequence continues at coordinate 2,094 of BLSH010176219.1, forward strand.
GAAGGTAGAAAAAGGAGGGAAGATAGGGAAGGTAGGGAAGGTAGGAAAGGTAGGGAAGGTAGGAAAGGTAGGGAAGGTAGGAAAGGTAGGGAAGGTAAGGAAGATAGGGAAGGTAGAAAAGGTAGCGAAGGTAGGAAAGGTAGGGAAGATAGGGAAGCTAGGAAAGGTAGGGAAGGTAGGAAAGGTAGGGAAGCTAGAAAAGGTAGGGAAGGTAGGAAAGTTAGGGAAGATAGGGAAGGTAGGGAAGCTAGGAAAGGTAGGAAAGGAAGGGAAGGTAGGAAAGGTAGGGAAGGTAGAGAAGGTAGGGAAGGTAGGGAAGGTAGGAAAGGCAGGGAAGGTAGGAAAGGCAGGGAAGGTAGGAAAGGTAGGGAAGGTAGGAAAGGTAAGGAAGGTAGGGAAGCTAGAAAAGGTAGGGAAGGTAGGGAAGGTAGGAAAGGCAGGGAAGGTAGGGAAGGTAGGAAAGGCAGGGAAGGTAGGAAAGGTGGGGAAGGTAGGAAAGGTAGGAAAGGTAGAGAAGGTAGGGAAAGTCTCACCAGCTGGTGGCGCTGTGGCTCAGGGATCCATGGGCTGCAGTTCCAGTATTCACCAGCGGGTGTCATAAAGGTCTCTCCTGTTGGTGGCGCTGTGGATGCTGGATTTGTAGAAAATTTGCGTGGAAAGTCTCTAGCAAGAGCAAAGTTGCAGTGAGGTGTCTACAGCAAGAGCTCTGCAAGTCACAGTGCCCCCTGTGGTGGGATGACTTTTGCACAAAAAAACTGAACCAGAATTTGCAGAATGTTTGAAAAGAAAGTTGATCTGGGGTCATGCAATGCGGATTGTGCAAAAAACTTGTGAAGCCCGGCAAGTCTAGCAATGGCTTAGCAAGTCGTTTTCAAACCTGCAGCACAATTGCTCGCTATCTGGGTAGCTGTGTATTTGCAAAGAGGGATCCTAAAGCTGACTTAGACTTCCTGAGTCGATTCATGAAATGGTTGGCCAAGCAGGAGCCCTCCCATTGGATGCAGTCACTGTTTGGCAGCACCACTGTATGCAGACAGCTGTAGGTGTGGCGTCTGCCGGAATACATAAGTCAGCAGTGAATAGAGCTTCATCCACGCTGTTAATGTGGATGGGGGAATCGATTGATTTTCTCTTGCCCCGTGGATTAAATGAGAGAAATTGAAACCCCTGTATGGCTACCTTAAGGAACTGCGGCCTCTTGCTGTTACTTTTACCCGATTTATCGTGAGATTTATTAATGTCACTTCTGTGCTGTGCATTGCTCTCCTTGCCGAAGTATTATAAGTGTTTCTAAAGTAATTTTTTGTTAAAATAAAATAATTAACATTTTATACTTACCTGTATTGCCCAGAGGGGCCCTGAATCTCCTCTTCTGAGGTCCTCCAGCAGCACTCCCTGCACCTCCTCTCCTGTGTCTTCCCCAGTGGCGGAACTACCAGGGTCGCAACAGTCGCACTTGCGTCCGGGCCCTGGAGTTCTGACACTTGCTATGGGTGCAGATGTGTGGGCTCGATCCCGAGCCGGGCTGTGTTTGCCCTTTGACACACACAGAGTAGCTTGGCCCCACCCCCAGCTCCCTCCTCACATCATTTTGACAGCAGCAGGAGCCCCCACTTCTTCCTCTGTCCCTGAGAATAGAGGGGGAGAGGAAAGAAGAGACGCAGCCAGGAACGGTCCTAACCGTTATCAGGGAGGTAGCAAAGCCCAGCTCCTCTACTAAGATGGCCGTCTCCACACAGGGACACAATCATGGTGAGTTCACTGACACCATGGGCCAGCCAACCAGGATGCCTTAACCCCTTCAGCCCCAGAAAAATTTCCCACATTAGGACCAGAGCACTTTTTGTGATTTTTCACTGCGTCGCTTTAACTGACAATTGCGCGGTCGTGTGACGTTGTACCCAAACGAAATTTGCGTCCTTTTTTTCCCCACAAATAGAGCTTTCTTTTGGTGGTATTTAATCGCCTCTGCGTCATTTCTGATCACCGCTATAAACAAAAGAGCGGCAATTTAGCAAAAAAAAAACAATATTTCTTACTTTTTGCTAAAATACATGTAAAAAAAAATATAAAAAAACTAATTTATTCATCGTTTTTTTTTTCTTCCTCATATTTTTGGTGAAAGAAATCGCAATTGGCGTTTATTCATTGGTTTGCACAAAAGTTGCCGCGTTTACAAACCATGAGAATTTATTTCTGGCGTTTTTACTATTTTTGGTTTTTTATTGGTAATGGCGGCGATCTGCGCCTTTTATCGGGACTGCGATATTGCGGTGGACATGTCGGCCATTTTTGACACTTTTTAACACAACATCTGTCCTGAGGGGCTGAATGCAGCCTGGCCAGTCCATGCCCAAACGGCGAGTCGTCCAGGAAGGATGGTTTGTCCCTGCTCTTTCCCTACTAATCTGGAACCTCTCCCTACCACTAATTGCTGTCCCTGACAGACAGGTGACCAGTTACCCACATGTATAATAGACTGCCTGACTCAAGATGGTCACCAGAGTCACATGGGACGCCAGCATCCAAGCGGATAGTTCCCCAGTGACCCAGGAAGCCATAGAACAACCATGTTCTTCTTGACTTCCTCTCCCTCTGAAATGCACCTACACTGGAGAAAGTAGACAGAACCTGCCTACAAATATACTAGTCCATTGCCCTCTGTCTGCTGTTTTTGGGCATAGCTTCCACAGTTCCTGTCCTCTTTAAGGGCATTTGGTACATATATACCTGTCAGGACCTGGGTCTGAACCTGCAACCTCTGTGGGGTCTGGCTGTGACTGTTCTTGCTGTGCTACCATGCTGGAACTCCCTATCTGATTTCTTGGACAACCTTACCTTGTGTCTTGTTTCTCTTGAACCTGGAACCCTTTGCTCAAGAACTTCTTGATTTAAGCCATGTCTCCGAATTTCCTGTTTGCCAGATTATTGTACTCTCTCCAGCCGATATCTTACTCTTTGCATACCTACCACTCATTACCGTCTGATCCCATCAGCTACTACTTGTTTCTGACCTTTGGCTTGCTTTCTATGTACGCTTCCATTGCTACCAGACTTTGGCCTGCTGACCTTCTGGTGGGGCAATCCTGAGGACCACGACTTGGTACTAACACACAGCAAAACCCATCTCCACCATCAGGGGCTCTGGTGAATACCGGTTAGTACTTAGACCCCGCGCCTCAGGTGAACCTGGTCATCCATTAGGGGGATCTGCTCATCCATTTCCAGTTGGTGGCCTGTGAGCCTCTCCACTGCTTCAGCCAGTGGTCTCGGAGGTGACCCCAGATTGGGACAATAACAGATGTTTTCTTGGCAACATGACGAAGTGGTTATCACTCTTGCAGAGGACAGGATACAGTTTCTGTGAAGGGCATTATCTACATGGATTTCTGGTGTTTGCATGGGTTGTACTATCCCATACTGTGCCAGGTACAAAGGCTTCCTACTGTGTGCCCATATGTGTCTGTGGTTAGGAGATTAGGCTGTACGCTCCTCTGGGGTCAAGGGTGCATCCAAATGTTCTTTGCCAACTACTACAGGAAAGGTATCACTTCCATCCAAGTATAATAAATGCATTTTCTAGATTTATATTATGGGGTGGGGGGTGTTGGTTGGATTCCAGATGCAGGCATTATTAGACGATCTGTTTGTCCTGTGAGCCAGGATGATTTCATCGCCTTCTGCCCAGGCTTCCTTGTCGGCAGCTTTCCAACATGGTCATGTGCCTGCTCTTTGCCCTTCACTGTGGCCCTCTGCAAGGTGCCAGGAATGTTCTGACACAGTGGGTACCTTTCAAGTGTACAGTAAGGGCACTATATAAATACCACAAGTAATTATTATTAATGTTCTCATTATAAAATGTAGCAGTGTTTCCTTTATAAGTGGAACTTAATTAGATAGAATAATGTTGAGGCTTGTGCATTAGCATGTATGCTACTAAATCATCCCTATAATGGTTGCATCTAATTATAATTACTCTTTAAGCTGCTTTCTTGCTTAATCAACAGTTTTCAAAGAAATTGCAGATTTTAACCAAGATGTAGAAAGTGAAAAAATGCTCATTTGTCACTTATTGCCAACATCTAATCAGCTGGAGCTGAGTATATCTGAATATATTATATCAGACTTTGAAATTCTGTTTAGATGACATCAGTGTTTTCCATTCCTATCTGTGATTGGGTGGTTTGTAGGTACCTTCGCATGGGCACAGGAGAAGTCATTATTGTCCCAACATTGTAACCTAAGACATGAAATGTGAACAAAGCATATCCCTCTATAGCATGGGTGCTCAACCCGTGGCCCTCCAGCTGCTGCGGAACGACGCGTTCCACGAGTAAGGATGGGCAGAACGGACCCCTGTTTGGTTCGCTCCACAACGTCCGAACACTGCGAAAGTTCAGACCCGAATAACGAACCCCATTAACACCAATGGGACCCAAAATTCAAAAATCAAAAGTGCCCATTTTGAAGGCTTATATGCAAGTAATTGGGCATAGAATGGTTATAGGGGTCCGGGTCCTGCCCTGGGGGACATGTATCAATGAAAAAAAAGTTTTTGAAAAGCGTCATTTTTAAATGAGCAGTGGTTTTTGGATTTTTAAAGTGAAAGCATAAAAATGAAAAATTCCTTCCAATATTGTGCCTGGGGGGTCCCCTTAGTCTACCTGCAAAGTGGCAGATCTGTACCATGTCTAGAATCGGCTGCAGAAATAATTGCATTTATAAGCCAAAAAAAAAAAGAAATTTTCCCTGCAAGTTGCCTTTATTTTGCTCAGCAACAGCTGGGGAGCCAATGTGTATGATGAGGCCACAATGTACTGCACTGGGAACAAGATTACATTTTTTTTTGGATAGATTCTGGTGTCACTTTGACTTTGGATAGAAGTAACGGGTGCAGAAAAATTGGTCTTTGGGTGTCGGTGGTGCCTTCCCACCATAACCCTATTGAGGTACATTTGATAAAGGCCAAAAAAATTGCAATGATATGCACTTGTCAAACAGGTGCTGAAAAAATGGTCTTTGGGTGTTAATTGTGCCCATTAAACCGATACCAAAAACATTGTTCCAGATGAAATGATTGAACACCCTCAAAGCTAGGCAGCCTCGAAGAAGAAGGGAATTGGAGTGTGTTGGAATAGGTAAAAAAAATTTGATGTATGGTGAATGGAGGCAGCTCCTCAAAAAAGATTAGGTTCGGTAATGACAACTGTAGAGGGAGAGGAGGGTAAGGTCAGCCTGGTCCAGTCTCGAAGTCCTGCAGAGATTCCACATCCCAAAAAAACTCAATCTGTGACATCGGCATCAGGGGCTTCATAGCTGCTAATCCATGACTGGTTCATTTTTATTTTTATAAGTCAAACAGTCCACGGAGTCTGTGGACAGACGCGTTCTATGATCAGTCTCGGAACCTCCTGCAGCACCGAATACCGTTCTGAAAGCACACTGGATACAGGGCAGCCCAGCAATTCAATAGCATCTGGGAAAGTTCTGGGCAGTGGTCTATTCTCATGACCCAGTAAGCCAGTGGATCATCAGCTGGAAAGCTCTCCATCTCTGTTTTGGCCCCGAGGTAATCGTCCACCATGTGATGCAGACACTGCCGATGGGATGTGGAAGCCGACAGGCCTGGGTGGCGAGGACTAAAAAATTATGAAATGCCTCACTGAGGCAAACGCCTTCTACAACGCTCCTCTCTTGACCAACAGAAGACTCCAAAGTACGTTTTCCACGACACTATAACCTACTGGAGTCGGGAAAAACATTGAATAAAATCCTCTTTATGTTGTCCTCAAGAAACTTTATCTTCTGCACTCTCTGTGGGGACAGAATGAGTTCCGAGACCTTCCCCTTATAACGGTGGTCAAGGAGGGTTGCCAACCAGTAATGGTCATTCTCCTTTATGCCACGTATTCTTGGATCCTTTCGCAGGCTTGGAAGTATGAGGTCGCCCCTAGTGCCTCAAATTTGCCGAGGCTTGGGAAGCAGACTCCTCAGAGTCACTCAGGGTGACTGGAACTTTCTCCTCCCAGCCACTTACTACCCCCAAGGGTCCTGGGGTTGGAAAGCCATCACTTGCAGATTGACGCATGCCTTCCTCTTCTTCGAAGCCTACAAAAGTTTCAGAATCCTCCTCCTCACCCTCCTCCCCTCTCTCCTCCTGTGTGTTCTGTGACATAGGAATGATGGTGTCTGGATAAAGTGAGTCTTCCTCTTCCTCCCGCTGCTCTGCCTCGAGTGCCCTGTCCATAATGCCACGCAGAGTATGCTCCAGCAGGTGCACAACAGGGATTGTGTCACTGATGCATGCACTGTCACGGCTCCCCATCCTTGTGACCTCCTCAAATGGTGACAGTACAGTGCATCCATCCTTAATGATCAGCCATTGGCGTGGGGAAAAAGCAGAGGCGGCCTGAGCCTGTCGCCGTGCCGTACTCACTCAGGTACTCTTTGACGGGCCTCTGCTGCATGTATAGCTGCTGCAGCATTGCTGAAGTGGAGTTCCACCTGGTGGGCATCTCACAAATCAGGCATTTTATGGGCAGGTGGAATTCCCGCTAAATTTCAGCCAACCGAGCACCGACTGTGGATGACCGCCTGAAATGGCGGCAGACTCTTCTGGCCAGCGTTAGCACATCTTCCAACCCTGGGTACGTATCTAGGAAATGCTGCACCACCAAATTGAGGATGTACCAGGCACGGCACATGTGCCAACTTTCCCTGTTTACGGGCGGACAGGAGGTTTGAGCCATTATCGCACACCACCATTCCTGGCTCCAGCTGGCATGGTGTGAACCACCTCTGGGCCTGTCCCTGCAGAGCTGCAAGAATCTCTGCTCCAGTGTGGTTCCTGTGCCCTAGACACACCAGCTGAAGCACTGAATGGCACCTTTCAGCCTGACTCATGGAATAGCCATTTGAACGCTTAGCGGGTACCTGATGTTCATAGGACAATTCTGCAGAGGAGGACATGGAGGTGGCGGAGGAGGAGGGGGTAGCGCTCACAGGTCTGGCATCATCACCACCAGCTGTATGGAGATGCGGGGGCACAAGGGGGCACAACAAGCTGCAGCTCCGAGCCCTGTCCTGCATCCCTTCGAGTTGCAAGCAGCGTTACCCAGTGTGATGTGAATGAAATATATCATCCCTGCCCATGCTTGCTGGACCACATGTCAGCAGTAATGTGGATTTTATGGCTGACTGCCTTGCCCAACGATGTCAGAACATTCCCTTCCATGCGATGGTAGAGAAATGGAACAGCTTTACGTGAAATGTAATAGCGACTAATAACCTGCCATTGTGGTACAGCACATTGTGCAAATTCACAGAAGGGGGCAGAATCCATCAGGCAGAAAGGCAAAAGTTGGAGAGCCAGCAGCTTTGATAAGATTGCATTTAGATGCTGGGCATGTGGGTGGCAGGGACTGTATTTTTTTTTCCGCTCCAGCAGATGGGGCAGAGAAATGTGCTGGCTAGAGTCTACAGCTGGTGGTGTGCTGCTGGCAGATGTGCTGCTAGGACCTGGGACACCCTGTGCTATGCCATCATCCCTGCCAGTGGAGGCTGCTGAGTGATAATGACTCGGTATAGCAGGGGCAGACTGAAGTGGATAAGGAGGAGGAGGAGGGATAGATTTGTGCCCCTTTTGTGTGGCTTTTAGGTTCTTTTGCCAATGGGCTGAGTGGCTGGACGTTAAATGCCTTGTTAAGCATGTGGTACCCAAATGGCTGGTGTTTTTGCCACGTTTGATGTGCCTGAGACACAGTTTGCAGATAGCAGCAGTGCAATCTGCTGCAGATGTGCTGAATAAGGCCCAGCTAGCTGAGCTTTGGGGAGTGGGCCGGGAGAGAACAGCTGCAGAATGTGATGGAATAGGGTGGCTGCTCTCTACTCTTTCTTGATGTCGACCTCCTTGGGGTTCTGCCGCCTCACCTTCAGTTTCCTCCTCTGCTCTATCTGGCACCCAAGTCACATCAGTGACCTCATCATCATCTCCATCTCCTCCATCATCATTACAACTGGAGACAACTTAGCAATACAATGTGGCTGGGGGAACATGAATGACAATTTGTCTACCAGAGTTCTCCCCTCTCTCATGTTCCTGTCATCCTCAACCTCAGACCAACATCTGAATCCAGTAATGGTTGGGCATCATCAAGGAGCAAGTGGCTGATGCTGTGGTCAAATAACTCAGCTGACTCCTCCATGGCTGATGTTGGGTCTATGGCAGGAATAGATGTGGACAAGGAGGCAGATTTATTCACTCTGGCAACTGCAGGGGACAGCACATTTGTCTCTGCTTGTGTTACAGAGGATGATGAGGATGAGGAGGATGAGGAAGGTTTAGTAAGCCAGTCCACCACCTCCTCTGCATGCTGTGGCTGGATAGCACGGGCACCATCACTAAACAGAGGAAATGATGCCCTGCCTGAGGACTGACCACCACGTCCACCTTTGCCTGTGGACACATTTGTTGCTGGCCCCCTTACAGTGCCAAGGGAACATCTGCCTCTCCTTCTTGTCCTCCCGGGGGGGGGGGGGGCTTATTAGCAAATGTTAAGAAGAAGTGGAAATCTGTTGTAGATGCACTTTAATCAATGTAAAGTGGTGTTTGGTGCACTTTAACTTGATGAATACTCACACTACACAGACACACTCTACGGATACACTATAATATACTGCAATATAATGCGTCAAACATACAGTGACGTACAGAACTATATGGCGATAAACTTTCAGTAACCCATAAAACGACGTGGCGTTAAACTGGCAGTAACGCACACAGAAGTAAATGGCGTTAAACTGGCAGTAACACACACAGAAGTAAATGGCGTTAAACTGGCAGTAACGCACACAGAAGTAAATGGCATTAAACTGGCAGTAACACATTTAGAACTATATGGCATTAAACTGGCAGTAACGCACACAGGAGTAATGCAATCAAATAGATGGTGTTCAACAGTCACTACGCTGACACTATCTGAACTGTCCCTACTCTACATATACACTAATGTAAATATGAATGACACAGCCTCACTACACTACAGTGAAACTATCGGAGCTGTCCTTACTTTAGCTGCACACTATGCAAAGTTGAATGATGGTCCTCCTCACTACACTCACACTATCCCTAGACTGACACTAAACTAATATTCTACACTGACAATTGAAGCAGAATAGCACAGCACAGCACACTAACTAACTAATAGCACTGAACAGAGCCCTCTTCTATCTCTCTCCACGCCAAAATCACACTGAAAATGGCTGCCATTGAAAGAAGACTTTTATACTGTGGGGCGGGAATGAGCCATGATTGGATAAAGTCATGATGACAGTGTCCAATCAAGACTTTGACAGTGCTCTGTGCCCTGATTGGCTGAAGCTTTCACTAATTCAGCCAATCAGGGCTTGCAATGGACTGTTCAGTGTCGCAATGCATTTTGGTTGGTTCGGAGGGCCGAACAAACGGTCAAACGTCCCGTTTGTCCAGATGTTTGCTAAATGACCGAACTGCGAAAGTTATGCTCGGGCTGAACCATTCGCCCATCCCTACCCATGAGTCATTGCAAGGCTGACAGTTATAAGTATGACTCCCAAAGGCTGAGGCATGCTGGGTCTTGTAGTTCCGCAACAGCTGGAGGGCCACAGGTTGGTTGAGCACCCATGCTCTGTAGTGTGTGCTTCTCTCGATTTAGAGCGCTAAGTGTCATTTCTGTCTGCTGCTTCGTTCCTCTGCTATCAACATGAGTCACTTCTGATGAGTTTCCCTGACACCAAGAGAAAAATGGTGACAGGGGAGGGACCTCCAGTATATTGACAGCCTCAGTGCAGTTACTGTGGTCTGTGTGGAGGGGGGGGGG
>BLSH010176219.1:12224-27295 GCA_018402905.1 Glandirana rugosa
TTGGAAGACGGTGTTTCAGTAAACCTCACTACTCTGGTTTTAAATCGGAAAGCCGGTGTTGGTATTTGCAATGTAAACCTCTCCTCAGTGGTTCCGGACACTACTTTCCCAGTGGTAGGGATGACACTTTGTGCCTCCACCTAGCGACTACAAAACCCCTACACACTCGCTGTTTCCGAGTCCTTTAAACCAGTTTTAACTACCGTTCTACTTACGTCAATAGTTTTTTATGACCTCCCTGTAAAGGTAAGTAGTCGGTCCTTCGACGCGTACCCTGAACCTGTAAGGTTGTACTGTTACTAGGTTTTGTGTTCCGGTTCAGCGGGACAGTAACCGATGTCGTCTTATTTCACTTCCAAGACCTCACCGGTAGAGTCAGAGGACTGGAGTTATAGTAACTCGGTGAGAGACTGAGATGGCCACTCCAGAACCTTCACTTTATTCTGCTGTAGCCAATGACAGGGCGACTTGGCCTTGTGTTTTGGATCATTGTCATGTTGGAATGTCCAAGTCCCATGCGCAGCTTCCTGGCTGATGAATGGAAATGTCCCTCCAGTATTTTTTGATAACTGCATTCATCTTGCCATCAATTTTGACCAAATTTCCTGAGCCTTTGTCGCTCACACATCCCCAAAACATCAGCGATCCACCTCCGTGTTTCACAGTAGGGATGGTGACCCTTTCATCACAGGCCTTGGTGACTCCTCTCCAAATGTAACGTTTATGGTTGTGGCCGAAAGGCTAAATTTTGGTCTCATCACTCCAAATGACTTTGTGGCAGAAGGTTTGAGTCTTGTCTCTGTGCTATTTGGCGTATTGTAAGCGGGATACTTTGTGGCATTTGCGTAGTAATAGCTTTCATCTGGTGACTTGACCATGCAGCCCAAATTTCTTCAAGTGCCTCCTTATTCTGCATCTTGAAACAGCCACACCGCATGTTTTCAGAGAGTCCTGAAGTTATTTGTGGGTTTTTCTTTGCATTCCAGACAATTTTCCTGGCAGTTGTGGCTGAAATTTTAGTTGGTCTACCTGACCGTGGTTTGGTTTCAACAGAATCCCTCATTTTCCCCTTCTTGATTAGAGTTTGAACCCTGCTGATTGCCATTCTCAATTCCTTGGATATCTTTTTATATCCCTTTCCTGTTTTATACAGTTCAACTACCTTTTCCCGCAGATCCTTTGACAATTCTTTTGCTTTCCCATGACTCAGAATCCAGAAACGTCAGTGCAGCACTGGATGAAAGATGCAAGGGTCTGTCAGGAGTCCAGAAACTCATTGACCTTTTATACACACACACTAATTACAAGCAAGCAGATCACAGGTGAGGATGGTGACCTTTAATAGCCATTCAAACTCCTTTGTGTCAACTTGTGTGCATGTTATCAGGCCAAAATCACTGGGGTATGTAAACTTTTGATCTTGGTGATTTGGGGAGTTTCTGTTGTCATTATGATATAAAAAGAGGAAACACAGCTGATTGATAATAAATGGCTTCAGCCAAACGCCGACCATGGGTGAAAGAAAAGTTTTTGTGTTCTCATTCATATTCTCTGAAAAATGGCCAAGAAATCATCAATTCTGCCAGGGTGTGTAAACTTATGAGCACAACTGTATATATACTTGTCTTTTATGTAAAATACAACACAAGGTGAGGGTTAATGTGATTATAATAACAGCAGAAAAGGTAAGAGGAGCAAAGCCAATTAAAACGTAATAATAAATGAAGGGATGGTGGATGCCACCGGGAAGTCCTCGCTGTGGATGGGTCAGAAGAAATCAAATCAATTTATTACAGATAAAGCTCCACTGGAAGTCCGCGGCCAACACAACAATTCTTTTTCTTCTTTTAGTATTGTACCAAATAAAACAAAGAATACAATAAATATACGCTGTGGTGTTTGTGGCCATCACCATAGGGGGTGTACAAACTTTAAAGCAAAACTTTAAACTATTCTATTTTATTTTTCCCAACAACAAACCTTGCTGTACGCCGTCTGATCCTGGATTCATTTTGTTGACTCCTCTAATTCTGGTCTAAGCCCTGCAATCAGAAGTCACACCCCTCCCCCGTCTCTTCATTCTACTCTACAGTGAGAGGGTCTCAATGCCCAATAAGGGGGTGCCCTCACTTGACAGGGTGATGATGTGTGGGTAAAGCTTAGCTTCAGGGGCTGTTCTTGGTTCTGGAGAAGTGGTGTACATTGTAGCAAAGTGAAGCTGTGGTGCGGTGGCAGAAAACCCACGGAGCCCAGGTGCAATAACAGGAATATAACAGAAGTCTGGCAAAAATAAACAGGCCTGGCGGGAAGGTAACCCAACCGCAAAGGCAAAACCTTCAGTAGAGTGCTGGACCAGACAGCATCTGTCTCAAGGAGCGGAATGTGGCCTGGCCGGTCTGCACCCAAATGAGAAGGCTTGGGAACCTCCAGAACCTTTCCCTGCGGACAAGACCTGTCCCTACTCTAGCCACTCGCAAAATGTGCACCAAACCCAGGAGCCAGGGCCTTAAATAGACTCTGCCTGACCCAAGGTACCCGCCAGACTCGCATGGGGTGTCACCATCCAATCAGATAGCTGCCTCCCTGTGACCGAGGAAACCATAGAGGAACTAAGTTCCTCCTCCACCTGCATTGCTGCTGTGGATGAGCGCCTCCTGCAGTGGAGAAAGTAGACTGCACCTGCCTACAAGGCCAGAAGGGTTTTTATGGCTATCAAAGATAACAACAATTACCTAAACCTGCCCCAAAAATCAAAGCAGGCACCCCTAGGTTCCTTCATATAAAGACTTCTAAAATCTTTCCAACAGCGCTAGTAGAAACCTTGATTCTGCCTAATCGTGTTCTCGCCTTTCTTACTGGACTATCAGAGTAAAAGACAGTCATACTAGGCAGTCTCCATCCCCGGCTATTAGCATTATGCCTTCGATTTTGTACCCCTCCCCGAGTGTGGGGAGGATATCGATTTAAACCATTTGAGCCCCTGATCTCTCAGCATATTCCCTGCGCTGATGCGCGGGAGGAGGGGCTGAGAAGAATGGGAGGGAGGGACCCTCCCCCCAATGTGCCCCCAATGTGGGGCATCGGCCAACTATCTGGCCACACTATGCCCCGTGTCCGGGCGGCTCTTGGACACACCCTTTCTGTCTGAACTTAAGTCCCCCATGGCAGTCCACTTGGTCTCTGACCACGGGGACATGAGGATTTCCTCTGTTGGGTCGCGTTTAACCCCTCTCGCTTCAGGTATGTTCCCTGTTTGTCTGGTCCTGACACTCAGGCAAATACGGTTGTGGCTGACCGCTGCCTCCTTTGCCCAGGGGCCCTCGCTGTTTTGGCGCTCAGTTCACCATTGCTGTTTGGTGTGGGTAATTTTTCCTCTGGCTCTGCCCTTGGATCCAGATGGTTGGGATCATTTGGGCTTTTTTTGGTTTACTACTGTGCTCTCCGCCCAGGGTTCAAACACCAGCAATGTTATAAGACTTTAGAAAACCTGGAAGTATGACGGCACTCCGGACACGGAAATAAAATGATTTATTCCAAAACTTGATAGTGAAAATCCAAACAATAAACAGGCAGATACAGGTGTAGAACCCACAGAGCAAGGTTAACGCGTTTCACAGACCCACTGTCCGCTTAATCATAACCTAGCTCTGTGGGTTCTACACCTGTATCTGCCTGTTTATTGTTTGGATTTTCACTATCAAGTTTTGGAATAAATCATTTTATTTCCATGTCCGGAGTGCGGTCATACTTCCAGGTTTTCTATTCAGCTCCGGTCCACGGACCAGACATGCACCTGGGATTTGGAATTCATACATACACCTCCACCTGGAGTGGCTTGGTTCTCCTCTTTTGCTCAAGTTATCAGACTTTACCTGGCCCATTGGGATTATTTGCCACGGTCTCTTATATTATTTTTCTGCATAGGGGCATCACCCGCCTCTGAGTGAGCTCTTGGCTCACATAACTGTGTGCTTTCTATCTAAGTTGTTGAGTTATGTAAGATTTTATCTTACTTTGATTTCATTTAGATGGATTGTGTCCCGGGGGCCGGTGGGCACACACCCTGGGCACTGTCAGACTCTACGTTGTTGGCAATGACCATATGCTGGACACATGTGGGAGACAGGTTTGATCAATCTCCTGCCTCTCTAGTTGGCCCCCGCATGTAGTGGGGCTTTAGGTAAGCACCTATATGCTACAATGCTATATTGTGGCGATCAGCAAACAATACATCTTTATTTATCTATATATTGTTTTCTTTTTTCTTTCCTACACTTGGGAAGAAAGTATGAATAACGAGGCGCCAACGATAGGCACCACATCCCTTAAGATATTTAGCATTAAGGAAACAATGGAACCGAACTTCCGGGACTTTTAAGGTGCCATAGAATAAAGACAAATATTATTTATCATAAAAATTCCAGAGACTTTCTTGGTACAAAGGTTAAAATAGAATAAAAAGCAATTTCATTATTGAAGACAATGATATCATACAACTTTCCAACTATCCTAGAAGCACAAGAAAAATCCCCCTCTGGGACCTTAAATGGGAAGACCAACTCACCAAGACAAAGATCACATGCGTAAAAAGTAATATTTATCGGTATATTTAAGAACAAACCATCCAGACGTGGTGATGGTTCAAAAGTGGGCACATGGACAGTGAGCAAATGATACCCACAATGCATACACGTGGAATGACAAATACAGTAAAAAATACCACTAATCTGCCAAGCAACAGCAGAGAAGATTTAGGTCCTATTTAGGCGTCCTGCTCCCTGTTCTACAGCAATTCCGTGTTCCCTAGCGACCTGAAACCTGTGCGCTTCCTGTTCCTGTGACCCCGGCTTGACCTGACCACCCGTGATTCCTGCCTGAACCGACCTCTGCTTGTCCACGACCACTCTTCTGCCTGATCCCTTTGTACCTCGCTGCCCAGCTGCTGACGACCCTGCCTGTGTCTGAACATCAATCCCCTCTGTACTGCCTTGCCTGAACGTTGCCGACCCGGCCTGAACCACTACTCTTCAGTCTTGCATGGACTTCTGGAAGACATCCTTCCATCATCTGTCTCTAATCCAGCCCTCATGCTCCCCTGTGCTCCAGCGCTCCCTGTCTGCTCTACCAGGGGTTCTGGAACCAGGGCCTTAAGAGGTTGCTCCCCGCATGAACCAGACTCCACCGCCAGGATTGTGACAGCACCACTGGTACTTTGTTGCACCACCTCTGGCTTTTATAACAGCTTGAATTCTCAGAGGCAGGGATCTATCGACAAACCGTATTCTTCATCAATCCGGCTCCAACTTTCTCTTATTGCAGTTGACAGATCAGCAGGTTGGGGCCTTGTCGTCATGGACCATCTTCTATCATTTCCACCATAGATTATCAATGGATTGAGGTCCGGACTATTTGCAGGCCATGCCATTCACATTATACATCTTTCTTGAAGGAATGTTTTGCCCAATGAGAAAATGCGTTATCATCCTGAAAAATGATGTCATCATCACCAAACCTCCTTTCAGCTGATGGAATAAGAAAAGTGTCCAAAATCTCAGTATAAACTTTTGCATTTATTGAAGATTTAATGACTGTCGTCTCCCCCATGCCTTTACCTGACATGCAACCAGTGGCGGGTGATAGCAAATGTCTTGGGAGGTGGCAAACAATGCACCAACAGCCAGCCCCCTAGTCGGTTGGGTCCCCCACTTCAAGCCCCCTGGGGAGGTCAGTTACGAGACCGACACTTACCACATCTATGGCGCGGGCAGCGCCTCCCTCCAGGGTGACAGGTGGCGGCTTCTGCTGTGCGTCTCCTCCCTCCTCCTCCTAGGCCAATTGGAACGCTTTTCCTTTTGGCCAATTGGGAAGCCGGTCTCAGATCCGCTTCCTGATTGGCTGGGAGGAGAATCAGTGTGACAATAGTGAGTATTCATTCGCTCTTGTCACACAACTGGGTGGGCCCAGGGCCCACCCTTTTTTGAAGCCAATTAGAGCCTCAGGCTCTAATCACGTGCTTCAAAATAAAACCCATTGGAATCCATGCATCCTGCATGTAGATTAGTAGGCCGGATGCATGGATGGGGGGTGGCGCCCGTGCGCCCTGCATTACGGGCCGCCACTGCATACAACCCCAAATCATCAATGGTTGTGGAAATGTGCATGGCTTCATCAGGCAGTTGTCTTCATACATTTCATTGGCACCAAACAAAAGTTCCAGCATCATCACCCCGCCCAATGCAGATTGGTGATTGATCACTGATTATCTCTTCCATCCAATCCTCCACAGTCCATGATGGCTTCTCTTCAGCCCACGGGAACCTTGCTTTCTTCTGTTTCGGTGTTATGATGGTTTTTAGTTTGGCCTTTCTGTATGTAAATCCCATTTCCATTAGGCGATGTCTTAGTTTGCCCACAGACAGTGACTCCAGTTTCCGGCCATTTCTTCCTCATTTGTTTTGTGCTGCATTTTCTGGTGCTGGTGCTTTATGTTTCCTATCTTGGCGTTTTGATGTCTTCCTTGGTCTATCGGCGCGCTTCCCTTCAACAACCTTCCCATTTGACTTGTTCTTGGTACAGATTTTAGACACAGCTGACTGGGAACAACCAGCAACTTTTGCCACATTCCATGATGATTTACCTTCTTGAAGAAGTTTTATAATCCTCTCCTTTGTCATGTGTGGGTAGCTGCGTGCCACCTCTGGCAGGGCAGTCATGTGTGGGTAGCTGTGTGCTACCTCTGGCAGTCATGTGTGGGTAACTGTGTGCCACCTCTGGAAGGGCAGTTATGTGTGGGTAGCTGTGTGCCATCTCTGGCAGTCATGTGTGGGTAGCTGTGTGCCACCTCTGGCATTCATGTGTGGGTGGCTGTGTGCCACCTCTGGCAGTCATGTGTGGGTAGCTGTGTGCCTCCTCTGGCAGTCATGTGTGGGTAGCTGTGTGCCACCTCTGGCAGTCAAGTGTGGGTAGCTGTGTGCCACCTCTGGCAGTCATGTGTGGGTAGCTGTGTGCCTCCTCTGGCAGCCATGTGTGGGTAGCTGTGTGCCACCTCTGGCAGCCATGTGTGGGTAGCTGTGTGCCACCTCTGGCAGTCATGTGTGGGTAGCTGTGTGCCTCCTCTGGCAGTCATGTGTGGGTAGCTGTGTGCCACCTCTGGCAGTCATGTGGGGGTAGCTGTGTGCCACCTCTGGCAGTCATGTGTGGGTAGCTGTGTGCCTCCTCTGGCAGTCATGTGTGGGTAGCTGTGTGATAAAATGATAAATGATGCATGGAACTTCTATCTCCATTGACAGGCATCACATGCACTGCTAGATCAATGAGACTATTGGAGTGATCGGAACCCCGTGTTTTCCTAATGTGGATCAATCGGTTCCGGAATATAAATGCATGCCTTATGTCTGAAGAGAAACTCATTCCATAATATGAAGCAATGGCAGTCTCACATTTTTAGATGCAGTTCAGGGAATAAACAAAGAGATTTCACCACTTCAGCTCCGGGAAAAAAACAACACAAATTTAATTTGGGTGGAGCGTCGCACGGCCGCGCAATTGTCAGCGAAAGTAACGCAGCCGGTCCGTTTTTTGCTTTTTGGCGTCACTTTAGCTGACAATTGCGCGGTCGTGCGACGCTCCACCCAAATTAAATTTATATCATTATTTTTCACACAAATAGAGCTTTTTTTGGTGGTATTTCATCCCCTCTGTGTTTTTTTTATTGTTTTGTGCTATAAAACGAAAAAAAAATTATAATTTTGAAAAAAATATAAATATTTTTTACTTTGTGCTAGAAAACATCCAATAAAAAAAATTGAATGTCTTCATCAATTTAGGCCAATATTTATTTTGCTACATATTTTTGGTAAAAAAAAATCCCAATAAGCGTATATTGATTGGTTTGCGCAGAAGTTATATACAGTATGTGACAAAAGTAAGTACACCCCTCCCATCATGTGACAACACTGAAGAGCTGACACTTTGCTACAATGTAAAGTAGTGAGTGTACAGCTTGTATAACAGTGTAAATTTACTGTCCCCTCAATATAACTCAACACACAGCCATTAATGTCTAATCCGCTGGCAACAAAAGTGAGTACACCCCTAAGTGAAAATGTCCAAATTGGGCCCAAAGTGTCAATATTTTGTGTGGCCACCATTATTTTCCAGCACTGCCTTAACCCTCTTGGGCATGGAGGTCCCCAGAGCTTCACAGGTTGGCACTGGAGTCCTCTTCCCCTCCTCCATGACGACATCACAGAGCTGGTGGATGTTAGAGACCTTGCGCTCCTCCACCTTCCGTTTGAGGAGCCCCACAGATGCCCAATAGGGTTTAGGTCTGGAGATGCTTGGCCAGTCCATCACCTTTACCCTCAGCTTCTTTAACAAGGCAGTGGTCGTCTTGGAGGTGTTTGGGGTCGTTATGTTGGAATACTGCCCTGTGGCACCTGAGCAGGCTCACTCCTGTCCATTCCGCCCCCTCTCTCCTCATTAGCTCACTGGCTGTGATTAACAGCAGCAGAAGCCAATGTCTCCTGCTTCAGTCTCAGCCAATGAGGAGGTAGAGTCCTCAGAGAGCCAAGTCTTTTTCCCATCGCTGGATCGCAATGGGGCTCAGATAAGTATTAGGGGGGAGCTGCTGCACAGAGAAGGTTTTTTATCTCCTCACTGGCTGTGATTGCCAATGGCTCCCCCTGCTGTTTCTACGCCAATGAGAAGTAAGAGAGCCAAGAGAGCTTTGGCTCTCATGCACATTGCTGGATCAAGACTGGGCTCAGGTAAGTGGGGCTGGGGGGGGGGGGGCTGCATTGAATGCATGAAGATAAAAACCCTTCAGCCTTTACAAACACTTTAATATATCTTTACAGTTTTTTAAGTGACAATAAATATTTAGATAATTGTCCAGTCTATCGAAATGTAATTGTCAGGGATTGTTAAAGCAGAGTTCCACCCAAAAGTGGAACTTCCGCTTTAAAAGAAGGTGACCCCCCCGACATTCCCCAATTGGTATGCCCTTTTTTTTGGGGGGGCGCGGCTCCGGAAGGAAGTTCCCCTTCCCCCCTCCCTCTCGGCGATCTTCTGGGACACGACACAGGGTCCAGAAGATACACTTGTGATGCCGGCGCCACCAAGGGGAGGGGGAGAAGAGCGAGCCTTCGGGTGACCGCATCGCTGGAGCGAGGGACAGGTGATTGGCCGATTGTTAAAAGTCAGCAGCTACCCTTTTTGTAGGGTGGAACTCCGCTTTAATGATGGTGATCGGAGGCGGCCCGTAATGCAGGGAGCAGGGGTACCACCCCCTCAACCCTATGTCCGGCCCCCTAATCTACATGCAGGGCGCCGGACGCATGGATTCCAATGGGTTTTTTTTTAAGCACAAGCCCGAGGCTCTAATTGCTTTTAAAAAACGGTGGGCTCTGCGCCCCCTGGGCCCACCCAGTTGTGTGACAATAGGGAATGAATATTCGCTAATGTTTCACTGATTCTCCTCCCCGCCAATCAGGAAGTGGGTCTTCATCTTGACCCATTTCCTGATTGGCCGAAAGGAGAAGCAATCCTATTGGCCTAGGAGGAGAAGGGAGGAGGAGTGAGGAGACGCACAGCCGCCATGATGCCGAGGAGGAGATGCAGGGGAAGCGCTGCCCCCACCATAGATGAGGTAAGTACAGGGTGGGTAACCCGACTGACCGGGGGGAGGGGTGTATGGGGGGTGCAAAGAACTGATGATGATGCTATGCTTTTAAAATTGAAATGAACAGAAAATGATGAATGAGTAAATGTTGTATTTTTAATTGTGAAATTCATAAAATGTATTAAAAAAAAAAAAGTGGAATTTACATTCAGAACAGCGACAAATCAGAAAGTCATTCTTTATCCCTTCTTTTATATTGCAGTGGGAATTTATGGAGTTTGGAAAAGAACAACTGACGGACTTCAGCGGAAGAGGACAATGAAACCCAACAGATGAAATATTGTCTTTATCACAAAAGTTAAAGTTGTTTAAGATACTTTTTCCTATAAGAAAGCCATTATCTCAATACATAAATAACATCAATTATTACTCTCATGTGGCTCTATTACTGCTGTGTCAAGAGGTCGACGCGTTTCACAATTGTGGCTTCCTCAGGACCTCTACATCTCGAGCACAGATAGAGATGGCTATCCAAAGAGAAAGGCATTCCTATCAGCACAATGCACAAATCAACCTGCCTTTGGGGTTCCCACAAGAAGAGAAACTTATTGATGATTTGTATAAAGGCCCTAGGATGAGCCAATAAAAGGATGAGGAACCCATTGAGCCCATAATTCTCTGCAGTGTGAATGCAATACAACATCTGCCAAATACGGGGCCATTCCATGGCATGGCAGTCCCAATCCAATCAAAATCCCATTCCTTTTCAATACTTATCCAGGAAAGTGGGAGGGCCTTGGTGGGCAGGCGTGGCTTCTCATTCAGTGGCAGTGCAGAGAATCCACCAATGGCTGCCAGCCTTGTCTGTTCATTTATGTCACTGCCTGGGGATGTTAGTGTTTTATATTAAATAACATCCCCTGTGCTGAGGATATCGGGATTCACAGAGTAATTCAGGGACCTCCTGGAATGCACCCTGTGGCCTTCTACATTTCTATGGTCATTGAATTCTAATTCTCTTATAATTTACAGTCCAATGAACCTCATCCTCTGAACAAAGACCGATCCCTTAATACAGAGAGAACTCAGCCACCCCTTGTCTACCATGTGCAGGCCGCAGTGCCAGTCCATGCCATGGAAGGGGAGGGGTAAATGCTGTATTGTGCTGCCCTCAGTTTCCCAGAGCGATGGCTGCTGGCTGGCATATGGATTTGGATCGGTGATCGGCCATCCTTATTTCTTTACTTGCTATAATTAATTTGTATCTACAGGACAACAATGTAGTGTATGGCAGCTTAGAAGGCTCCAGAAGGCTGCGGGACCGTTCATTGCACCGTGGCTTGCGCATGCGCAGTGCTGAGACCGCTGTGAAGCTGCAAGGAGTCACAGAGAGCTTCCCACGGGTAACATGGTGGTGCCGGGGACCCAAGGACTGATAAAGAACTGACCAGGTGAGGACAGATCTGGATCCCTGGACAGGTAAGTGGTCTTTTATTTAAAGAGGAAGTAAATCCTGATGGGTTTTACTTCCTCTGTTACCCTGCAATGTAAAAGCATAATGGGCAACTCTGCATCGCATATTAGCCCATTGTGTGCCACTTACCTGCATTAGAAGCCCGCAATGTCCCGCGCTGTCCCCGCTCCAGGCCCCACCCATCTTCTGCCCCTTTTCCTTCCGGAGCCATGGACTCCGGCTCTGTTACTGGGCGGAGTCGCGTGACGCCACTCCCACATGTGCACAGGAGCCACCAATTGCAGCACAGTCTCAGTGAAGGATCGGCATGGAGGCCCAATGACATGGGCACATCACAGTACACTGCATACCTTCTAAACCATGCAGAGAACTCACAGGTGAGCCTTATTATAGAGCCTCACTATAGAGCCTTATTATAGAGCCTCATTATAGAGCCTCATTATAGAGCTTTATTATAGAGCCTTATTATAGAGCCTCATTATAGAGCCTCATTATAGAGCTTTATTATAGAGCCTCATTATAGAGCCTCATTATAGAGCCTCATTATAGAGCCTCATTATAGAGCCTCATTATAGAGCCTTATTGTAGAGCCTCATTATAGAGCCTCGTTATAGAGCCTTACTATAGAGCCTTATTATAGAGCCTTATTATAGAGCCTTACTATAGAGCCTTATTATAGAGCCTTATTATAGAGACTTATTATAGAGCCTTATTATAGAGCCTCATTATAGAGCCTCATTATAGAGCCTTATTATAGAGCCTCGTTATAGAGCCTCATTATAGAGCTTTATTATAGAGCCTCATTATAGAGCCTTATTATAGAGCCTTATTATAGAGCCTTACTATAGAGCCTTACTATAGAGCCTTATTATAGAGCCTCATTATAGAGCCTTATTATAGAGCTTTATTATAGAGCCTCATTATAGAGCCTTATTATAGAGCCTTATTATAGAGCCTTACTATAGAGCCTCACTATAGAGCCTTACTATAGAGCCTCATTATAGAGCCTTATTATAGAGCCTCATTATAGAGCCTTATTATAGAGCTTTACTATAGAGCCTTACTATAGAGCCTTACTATAGAGCCTCATTATAGAGCCTCATTATAGAGCTTTATTATAGAGCCTTATTATAGAGCCTCATTATAGAGCCTCATTATAGAGCTTTATTATAGAGCCTCATTATAGAGCCTCATTATAGAGCCTCATTATAGAGCCTCATTATAGAGCCTCATTATAGAGCCTTATTGTAGAGCCTCATTATAGAGCCTCGTTATAGAGCCTTACTATAGAGCCTTATTATAGAGCCTTATTATAGAGCCTTACTATAGAGCCTTATTATAGAGCCTTATTATAGAGACTTATTATAGAGCCTTATTATAGAGCCTCATTATAGAGCCTCATTATAGAGCCTTATTATAGAGCCTCGTTATAGAGCCTCATTATAGAGCTTTATTATAGAGCCTCATTATAGAGCCTTATTATAGAGCCTCATTATAGAGCCTTATTATAGAGCTTTACTATAGAGCCTTACTATAGAGCCTTACTATAGAGCCTCATTATAGAGCCTTACTATAGAGCCTCACTATAGAGCCTTACTATAGAGCCTCATTATAGAGCCTTATTATAGAGCCTTATTAAAGAGCCTCATTATAGAGCCTTATTATAGAGCCTTATTATAGAGCCTCATTATAGAGCCTTATTATAGAGCCTTATTAAAGAGCCTCATTATAGAGCCTTATTATAGAGCCACATTATAGAGCCTCATTATAGAGCCTTACTATAGAGCCTTATTATAGAGCCTTATCATAGAGCCTTATTATAGAGCCGCATTATAGAGCCTCATTATAGAGCCTTATTAAAGAGCCTCATTATAGAGCCTTATTATAGAGCCTTATTATAGAGCTTTATTATAGAGCCTCATTATAGAGCCTTATTAAAGAGCCTCATTATAGAGCCTTATTATAGAGCCTTATCATAGAGCCTTATTATAGAGCCGCATTATAGAGCCTCATTATAGAGCCTTATTAAAGAGCCTTATTATAGAGCCTTATTATAGAGCCTCATTATAGAGCCTTATTATAGAGCCTCGTTATAGAGCCTTATTATAGAGCCTTATTATAGAGCTTTATTATAGAGCCTCATTATAGAGCCTCATTATAGAGCCACATTATAGAGCCTCATTATAGAGCCACATTATAGGCTCACCTGTAGGTTAAAGTGGTTGTCACGAGTTGAAAGTCATCGGCTACAGTAATGAAGCTGCTGACTTTATATTATTATTATTTTTGTTTGGGGGGGAGGGGCTGAGGAACCTCTTTAAGCTGATCTGTAAGTCGCGGTTTCTGGACTCAACCTGTAGGATTGATTTTCTCCCCTCACCAAGGGCTGTGTTATTCTATATAAATATTTCCAAATTTGATTCCTGATACCAATAAAATATATAAAAGATGTCGGCAGCATCCGCTCCTGATGAAGTGAATTATGTCAATGAAACGTGTATTGGGATGGGCTTCATCAGGGCATTTTATTGTTTATTCTGCAGAATTTTAACATCAATCTTGGTGCATAAGCTGGGAATTCCAATTAAACCTATAGGAGATCAGGCAGTTCATTTAGTAGAGGCGTGTCCTGTATATAATTATCTTATTAAATAATAAATATTTCCATTTAATATCATTGTCCATGTTGTGCAGGAAATCCCATGGGCGCATGGAATGCATTGTTGTTTGGAGTGACGTCACACCGGATCATTAGAGAACACATTGCCCTCTGATGTTCTGCTTGATGGCTGCATGGATGGACATTTATGGGTGGACTATGAGGGGGAGAAGGTCGGGGTTTTGCCCCTTGGGGTTTTTGCACAATCCTTGTTTTATGGAGTTTAAGTAATTAATAAAAGTAAATTATTATTTTACCACTAACAATGAGGCTCTTGGTGAATTTGGTACCATAAAAGTTCTGTGTCAAGCGGCTCCCCGCTGCATCCTGAACATAAGAGGGTCAGCCGCTGGGCATGGATGCCTTCAGGGAAAGCTCTGCAATTTCTCAATTAATGCAAAGTATTTGCTGATTGGACGAGCTGGAGAGCATGATGTCACCTCCCCCGCCTTTCCACCTCTTCCAATCGGAGAAGACTTTTTATTCATTGAGAAAATGCCAATAATCTCTGAATGGCGCCCGTGTCGGGCAGCAGACTCCCAAAGTTTAGGATGCAGCAGGGCAGCCGCTTGGCATGGGAACCAAAAACTAGCAGTGGCAAATGTCTGCCATTTTCATCTCCAGCTTCTGGAGCAGCGGTGCCCAGTATTCTTCATATGTTAACTTTCCATACCTGGAATTCTTCTTTGAGGACTGAGGTTGGGAACCACAACTTACGAGGATCAATGGTCCTACCAAAGAAAGTCATTAACAATTGGCTTAGATACACCGATTAACCGCTTCCCGACCACATACTGTGTATTTACTGCGGCAGTGTGGCGCTGTCTCGCGAATCACCATATATATATATCCTTCGCCGCACTCTGCACCCGATGTCCGCCGGCGAGCCGCCATGAGCTGCTAGAGAGGAAGAACGGGGAACCACTGATGTAAACATGGCCATTCCCTGCTCTGCCAGGCGGCATGTCAGAGATCTACTGATTCCTGTCACTGGGGTCCATTAGATCTCTGGTACCCCTGGCAGCCCAGCCCCCTCACAGTTAGAACACGCCCCTGTCACTAACAGCCCAACCCCCTCACAGTTATAACACGCCCCCTGTCACTGACAGCCCAGCCCCCTCACAGTTATAACACGCCCCCTGTCACTGACAGCCCAGCCCCCTCATAGTTAGAACACACCCCCTGTCACTGGCAGCCCAGCCCCCTCACAGTTAGAACACACCCCCTGTCACTGACAGCCCAGCCCCCTCACAGTTAGAACACACCCCCTGTCACTGGCAGCACAGCCCCCCACACAAGATTGACACTCCCCCGAC
>BLSH010176219.1:38792-53559 GCA_018402905.1 Glandirana rugosa
CAAGTGTATTTAATATAGTCTACGACACATAACGTTATGTGCAACTTCGACTGGTAGATCGAGTCTAGTGTGTGTCCGACGTCGTACCGGCACGTAATCCTGCAAGGACTTCGTATCTCGGGAGCACAGTGGTTCGTCTAGGAACTTCAGATGTATCACTTCGCGAGTAAGGGTCCTCGAGCGACAAATCCAGGGCCCCGAGAAAGGGTCGTGAGTGTTGATCACAACTCGCTTGGGCCTGACATTGCAAGCCCAGGCATGGCTTGAAAGCCCACAGGCACCGTGCCTGGGCCTGGGCCTGTAAAGTTAACCCGAACGATTTTTGAAATGTCCGGGTCCGGGTCCGTGCCACGGACACCCGAAAGTTCGGTACGGACCCGAACGTTACAGTCCGGGTTCGCTCAACACTAGTTGTGAGTGCTGGGAAAGAGCCCCGGGACCTAAACAGCGAGCTCCTGGGAATGAGCGCTTCA
Source organism: Glandirana rugosa (assembly GCA_018402905.1). Taxonomy (NCBI): domain Eukaryota; kingdom Metazoa; phylum Chordata; class Amphibia; order Anura; family Ranidae; genus Glandirana; species Glandirana rugosa. Next base: position 39,266 of record BLSH010176219.1, read on the forward strand.
CTATGTAGACTTCAAGGATCTGCTTGGTGACACGAGGGCTCTATGCTTCAGGAACGTCCTAATGCACGGCCATGCTGCAGCCTGTGTGTGATCTGAGCTAGATGGTCAGCTTCAACGTGTATTGCAATACACAGCATCTGATATAATTTATGTGAACGAAATATCCCTGTTTTGCATTGCATAGTTTGCTGGGAAGGGTGCAGCAGTGTGCAGAGGGTCCATTTGGTATTTGTAGTGTTAACATCCGGTCACACCCCTTTAGCACCTGTCAGTTCAATTACATGTACAAGATATTGGGATCTGAGCACAGGTATATGTGTGTCTCTGAGCTAAAAGTAAGACCACCCAAATTGAGCTCAGCCATTGAACACATCAGCCATTGAGCTTATCAGCCATTGAGCTTATCAGCCATTGAACACATCAGCCATTGAACACATCAGCCATTGAGCTTATCAGCCATTGAGCTTATCAGCCATTGAACACATCAGCCATTGAACACATCAGCCATTGAGCTTATCAGCCATTGAACACATCAGCCATTGAACACATCAGCCATTGAGCTTATCAGCCATTGAACACATCAGCCATTGAACACATCAGCCATTTAGCTCATCAGCCATTGAACACATCAGCCATTGAACACATCAGCCATTGAACACATCAGCCATTGAACATATCAGCTAGGTTCTAAAAGTTTTGGAGTTCACATTAAAATCCAACTAAGCAAACATAACCTGATATTTTAGGGGGCACTCACACTGGCAGTTTTAACTGTGACCGAGCATTGGTTCATCCCATTGGTTTGGTTTATTTGTGTAGTATCAGAGCTCTGAACTGTGCCCAGGAGTGGTTAGGCGTACCATGCCCAGCACCACTTGCAGGAGACGTTCCCAGGCATGGTTCACTTGTGGTCCAGTATGGTTGGTTCAATGTGAGTGCGAACCAACCAATGGAACACGGAATTCTCCAGCGATCACTGGGCACAGAAGGAGGAATCACTGTGGTTTGGTTGACAGAGGTAATGATGTGTCACTGGGAACACTTATAGCCCAGTGTTGGTGCCAATTGGCTGGGTTAGTAGAGAGGAATTGCCTCAGCTTGGTTCAGGTCACCTGTGCCCAGTGCGGGTGCCAATTGGCTGGGTAGGTAGAGAGGGTTTGCCTCGGCTTGGTTCAGGTCACCTGTGCCCAGTGTGGGTGCCAATTGGATGGGTGAGTAGAGAGGGATTGCCTCAGCTTGGTTCAGGTCACCTGTGCCCAGTGTGGGTGCCAATTGGCTGGGTAAGTAGAGAGGGATTGCCTCGGCATGGTTCAGGTCACCTGTGCCCAGTGTGGGTGCCAATTGGCTGAGTAAGTAGAGAGGGATTGCCTTGGCCTGGTTCAGGTCACCTGTGCCCAGTGCGGGTGCCAATTGGCTGTGTAAGGAGAGAGGGATTGCCTCGACTTGGTTCAGGTCACCTGTGCCCAGTATGGGTGCCAATTGGCTGGGTAAGTAGGAAGGGATTGCCTTGGCTTGGTTCAGGTCACCTGTGCCCGGTGTGGGTGCCAATTGGCTGGGTAAGTAGAGAGGGATTGCCTCGGCTTGGTTCAGGCCACCTGTGCCCAGTGTGGGTGCCAATTGGCTGGGTAAGTAGAGAGGGATTACCTCGGCTTGGTCCAGGTCACCTGTGTCCAGTGTGGGTGCCAATTGGCTGGGTCAGTAGAGATGGATTGCTTTGGCTTGGTTCAGGTCACCTGTGCCCAGTGTGGGTGCCAATTGGCTGGGTAAGTAGAGAGGGATTGCCTTGGCCTGGTTCAGGTCACCTGTGCCCAGTGCGGGTGCCAATTGGCTGTGGAATGAGAGAGGGATTGCCTCGACTTGGTTCAGGTCACCTGTGCCCAGTATGGGTGCCAATTGGCTGGGTAAGTAGAGAGGGATTGCCTTGGCTTGGTTCAGGTCACCTGTGCCCGGTGTGGGTCCCAATTGGCTGGGTAAGTAGAGAGGGATTGCCTCGGCTTGGTCCAGGTCACCTGTGCCCAGTATGGGTGCCAATTGGCTGGGTAAGTAGAGAGGGATTGCCTTGGCTTGGTCCAGGTCACCTGTGCCCAGTGTGGGTGCCAATTGGCTGGGTAAGTAGAGAGGGATTGCCTTGGCTTGGTTCAGGTCACCTGGGCCCAGTATGGGTGCCAATTGGCTGGGTAAGTAGAGAGGGATTGCCTTGGCTTGGTTCAGGTCACCTGTGCCCAGTATGGGTGCCAATTGGCTGGGTAAGTAGAGAGGGATTGCCTTGGCTTGGTTCAGGTCACCTGTGCCCAGTGTGACTGCTCCCTCATTTACAGGTGATTTCAGTTTTTCCTTTAATAAATATCTACCAACACAACATGGTTTTTTGCCTCCACTGTGTGCTAAGATATAACATGAAGACCCCTATAGGGGGCACTTTTCAATCACTTCATTTGCTCTTAGATATGAATCTCTAGTGAACATAGAAAATGTAAAGATGAACCAAGAAGCAAACAATCCATGGATCTGCAGAGGATTCATGATATTTATCTCCAGTATTTCTCTTGGAGGTGGGAACCAGAGCAGAGATCTATGACTATAGCACTAAGGTAATGGATGTTTTATCTGGAGGGGGTTTCATTACAAGGTGTTCACTGTCCTGTGACTTTCCTAAGCTCCCGGGGGCTGCAATTTAATTCCAAAGTATCTCAGTGACGCCACGCGACGCAGGGCCAACATTCATCATCGCGAGTCAGGCACCGGAGCCCATGGCTAGCCAGATCAATGGCAAAATCGAATAATCCAAATTGACTTTGTCTGACCCGTTAGCTGTTACATGGAGCATCTTATCACATGGCACAGCCAAGCAGACATCCTGCAAGAGGAAATCCATGAAATCTGACCGGGATGCCAATTGTGCACCTGTAAAGAATGCCTTACACCTAGAATAGGAGAAAACACGTCCTGCACACATTCCTGAAACACATCCAGAATATTGGCAGCAAAAACTTCCAATGTTCCTCCGGAAGAGCACAGCAGATAAAACATTCACGTCTGGTAAGCTGCATCTATAGATCTGGATAACGTAGGGAATGGTTGGAACCCCCGATGAGGACTCATTGCTATCTGGTGCCCCGCTGGGGAAATGTAGACTCTGTTATTCTAAGGGGGAATTGTCCTTGGCAGAGAGAGCAGGGAGGGATATTATATTATTATATTATTATATTATTATACTTTGTATATTTCCAATTGCTTGTTGTTTTATGTAGATATTAATGTAGTTCTATTCCCTGTGCTGTTTGTTTGCCTTACCTTGTAATGCTCAGATGTGGCTGCAGTTTGTAGCGTTATTACTGATTCCATTATGTCCATGTATTCATTCACCTAGCTTGTCCCTATTTACTAAAGGGTCACTTCTTGTTCTGGGCCACACAGCATCCAAGCGTCCGTGCCTCACCATTTCCTCTGTGCTAATGAGATGAAACCTCCTCTCCTCCAGTATGGTGATCTCCCTGTTCATTTGTGTGTCTGTCTGTATCAGATATAATTACTGTTGTGGAAATTTAGGAAATATGGTGTCGGTCTTACTTGCTTTAACACGAGTCACTCAAATGCATTATGCAAAAGAGCTGAAAAGTGCGCTTATTAGCGCAAGCGAAACAATGCACACAGCGTAATATAATTTCGCTAACATTACTATTTAGCTCTCACCTGCACCAGTGCTAGACTGAGACCCCGGGATTGTGGGATATGTAGTCTCATCACAGGAAGTGTCCATTTACCTATAGGTGGCATGCAACCCAGCTTAACCTGGGAGCGGATCTGAAGGGCGTAACCTACAGTACAGACATCACGGTGGAGAGGAGTCTTCCCAAATCCCCAAGGGGACCCTGGCCGGGTGAAAAGCCGCTTTTCTGTTTACATCTGGTGAGTGCATATAGCATTTGGTGATGGATTCTCACACAATTTTTGCTGTTTTGTGAACACCGGGTGCCCCCGCTCCCCCTTCCTCTGCCATAAAACTTGTGGACCTTTTTCTATGAATGTTCATCATTTTAGCTTGCATGGCTCTTTGACCTAATTGGGGGATTACACCCACATTTCTGTTTTATGGATTTGTATGTCCAAAGGTTATAAGTTACCTTATATGTTGGATCTTGATGTATTTTATATGAGACATTGGTTTTAGATTGTATTTTTATTTTTTGTGTCATTTTGGATGTAATTTGCACATATATATATATATACACATTAATATTCTTTGGTTTAGCGCAGCCCATTTCTAGAAATATCACAGGAAGTGTCAGGTCTCACACTGCAGACAGAGGTCATGCATTAACCTGTGCAGTGCCATGCCACATAGCTTGTGTTTGCACTAAAGTATCTGGGTGAACCCTCTGCACACTGGGGTTTTTAGCTCCCATACATGTTTAAGCTGGCCAGCTGTGTTAAAGTAATCCTTCTTTGGCCAGTCCTATTCTACTCTGCAAAATGCAAAGGCTACATTGGATACAGTGCCAATGTGAGGCAGATAGACACATGTTGTAGGCAGTGGTGGTTGGTGGGGTTTTTTTTGGGGGGCGGCAAACAATCCACCCGCCATCCCCCTTCGGTCGGTCACGGACGCCAACCACCACCCCCCCCCCTGCGCGCCTGGTCGGTCATCCAGGTCACAGGCAGCGCACACCCCCCCAGTCGTTCAGTCAGTAGTCGGGGCCCCGCCCTTACCCCATCTCACAGGCAGCACTTTGGGTGGTGGCTTCTCTCTCCGGACTGCGGGCGGCTGCTTTCTTGGTTCCCCTGTCTCCTCCCTCCTCCTGGTGACCAATCTGATCTCCTTTTGGCCAATCAGGTGATGGGTCTCAGATCCGCTTCCTGATTGGCCGGGAGGAAAATCAGTATTGCAATAACGAATATCCATTTGCTATTGTAACAAAACCGGGTGGGCTCAGGGTGCAGTGCTCTGCGCCCCAACCTCACCCTTTTTTGAAGCCAATTAGAGCCTCAGGCTCCAATCACATGCTTCAAAAATAAAGAAAAGATTGGAATCCATGCGTCCAGCGCCCCGCGTGTAGATCAGGTGGCCACTGGTTGTAGGAGAGCTACGAGTCCCAGGTCTGGTCACTGACCTGCAATGCAATAAAAGGAAGATATAGCGGTGCTCAGATCCCAACACCTTCCACATGTGAAGGATCTAGCAGCTGCTAAAGGGATGGGGCCACATGCTGAAGCAGAACTATGGGCAAAACTTTCTCCTTCATTTTGGATGGTGTAAAGCCGCGTACCCACGGGCCGAATGTTGGCAGATATTTGCCGGTTCAAAAAAAAAAAAAACACCCGACATTCGGCCCATTTGTATGTCGAACGACCGACTCCCAATCAGTGCTCTCAGCCAATGGCGGAGAGCCCTGATTGGCATGTTCTGGTGGGGGTGGGGCATCCTCCTGTCACAACACAACAGCTCCGCGGGGGAGGGGAGATCGCTGTACTTTATAGTGAGTACAGCGACCAGCTGAGCAGAACCCGCCTGGTTGAAGGGAATAAAACCTATATTGTGTACCAGGCTTAAGGAACGGGTATAACCCCTGTCTGATATTTTTCGCCATCTGCAGCACAGGAATATCTTCCTTCTATAGCATGGTGAAAGAAACTTCTAACCGAGAATGTGAAGATTTGCTGTACTATAAGCTGTGTGTGCAATGACCCCATGAGATACCCGATCAATGCCCATCTTATGTAGGTGCAGGTAGGGAGGTTTAGGACACCTTTGAAGGGAAACTCCGCTTTTGTGGGGGGGGGGGGGGATAGATTATTATATATATATTGTGATTGAATGTTATTAAAAATGACCTTTCCTCTTCAATCTGCAGCCATTGTAATTTTCTGTAAATGCAATGCAATATGGCCGCCTGGAGGTGTTCTGTACACAGATTGTATGCTGACCCCTCCCCAGAAACATAATTTCCTCCTTGTGTGATTGGCTCACCAATTTCCCAGAAGTCTGCCTAAGATACAAGTCAGCATTTCAGGCATCCCCTGCAACACAAATGTCATTTTTGGAGAGATACGTCCAATAGGAACGCGTCTAAGAGCGGTTCACACTACAGCGACTTGGGATCCGACTTGTGTCACCCCCCCCAGTCGCTTCACATAAGAAATCCCATTGAAGTGAATGGGAGCCGTCTTGATGTACGCTACTGAGTCGCTCTGACTTCAAGGTGATTTCGAGGCGACTTCTATCCGACTTGTGCCCATAGAATTCAAAGGAAATCGCCTCTAAGTCAGATCCTCCGTCTATATTGAAGCAACTACAGGAAAAAGAAAAGAATCTTCCCCAGTAAAAGGAATGATGTCAGAAGAGATTTATTCTCTGATTGGCCACAGGCAAAGTTGCCTGGCATGGAGGTTGCTTTGAGTCTCGTTGTAAGTCGCCCAAAGTCACGCAAAGTCGCTCTGAAGTCGCGCTGAAGTCACATTCAAATCTCCTACAAAGTTGCGCCTGAAGTCGGATCGCCTCTGTGTGAAGCGGCCCTAAAATGATGCAGATTTCCTCATTAGTGCTCTGCAGCTGCCACAGCTGACTGATAATTATGAAACCCCTCCCATTAGACCCACTGAGCACAGAGGAACAAACAAGGATTTCTTCACAACAACAAAAGGGAGGAATCTGCAACAAAGTTTGTCACAATCCCTGCAATGCACAGAGATCACCCCAAGGGGGGAGTTTTTTTCTCAACAAAAGCGGAGTTCCTCTTTAAATAAAATTGTCACCATAAGAGGATATTTTTAATTGGGAAACTGGTTCGGTGCCAACAGTCCTGAATCAAATTTCCCCTAATTGTGGAGTCATTTCCTGTTGTGTCTTCAGGACAGGAAGTTGAGGTAAATCTCAAAAGCTGAGAAGGGTTTTGACCATTTTATATTCCATTAACATAACCGATTCTTCAGAGGTCGCTGTGACGCGCGCGCCATGTTTATAGTGATCAGCGAGTTGTTGGAAATTCAGTAAATCTGCATTTTTCTTATGTGAAACACATCTTCAGATTGAGCCTCCCGCCCTTGGCTGACCTTCACACCAAGGACTGAATGAATGAATGGAGTGACAGTGCGGGGGATTCTAGGATTTTATTGTCATGTGCAGTTATGTAACTTAAAGAGACCTTGTCAATAACTTATAAAATTTGTAGATAAAAGGCCAGAAAAATTAAGTGCTTAAATGGTGACTTTCACTGCATTCCCTTTCCATAAATGAGTTTTTATTCTTATGTTGTGATTAAAAAAATCAACCAAACTTCCAAGAAATGTTACTTCCAGGAAGAGTCAATTCCTAGCACTGCCCCCTGCTTTGCATGGCATAGCCTTCTCCTCTTTAGGGAGTGTCCAATTATTGTCCGTGCTGGTCCAGCTCCCCCTACCCTCATATCACCCTCCCTACATGATCTTTTATGTAGCTGTAGGGGAAGGAGTTAAGGGAAAAACTATAGAGCGGCCATTCTTAACCAGGGTTGCATGGAACCTTTGTGTTGCTCCAAATGTTCCTAGGGATTCCTTAAGCTATGGCTGCCTGACCTTTGATCCGTTGGTTCCACTTGGTGGAGTCGGCACCATAACTGGAATGGTCTTTTCAGGTATTCTGATTGCTGCTGTAGGGGGGGGGGGGGCATTCTCAATGGCCACCAATGTAAGGGGCTTTTTTCCATGGACCCCCAGTTATTTGGTTTTAGCTGGGGTTCCCCAAGACTATAAATTGAATTCAAGGGTTCCTCTGGGGTAAAAAGATGGGAAATTCTGTGTCACCTGAAGACGGCTCTGAGTCTCCTGTGGCTGCGGAGGTCATGTGGAAGGTGGTCTCACCAATCATCAGTCTCCGGGCTTTTGAATGTCTAAACAAGCAAGACAATTATAGATAAAGAATACGATACAATGCGTAAAATGCACATCAGTTATGTAGAGAGGAATTGTCTGGTTAAGGGGTCTTTTTAACCAATAAGCAGTGTTGTAACCTCAATTTTGTCTGATAATTTAGCTATACAGTTATGAATGAGAGCATTGGAATTCCACTCCATAATTCTCCATGCTGCCTTTGATAGTTATTAACCTAACCAATGTATTACAATGAGATACAATAGAGTGCAGGAGTTACCCCATCCACCCCACACAGTAATCCCTGTGCTGTCATTCATTTCTATTACCCGCTCCTATGGACTTATTCAGTCAGATGGACCTCAGGTCTGGGATGAATCTTGGTTCGGCCTCCCTGATTCATTTAACTTTATAAGTAATCCATAAAACCTATGAAAATGTATTGTGACCACCGAGAACATGAAAGAGTTTGGTACTCCGACTTCACACTCTGTACATCACCACCGCTCACAAGTATGCAGCTCAAGAGTCCTCACTTCATTGGCTGTAAACCTCCTTCAGATCCATTGTAGAAAAGCAAAGCCCCTGTAGCTTGCATCATTTAGTTCAGTCCAGGAGACCTCACTTAGAATACGGTGTCCAGTCCAGGAGACCTCACTTAGAATACGGTGTCCAGTTCTGGAGACCTCACTTAGAATACGGTGTCCAGTTCTGGAGACCTCACTTAAGCCTCGTACACACGGGACGACGATCGCACGTCCGACTGTGTTGAATCGTACGTTGGCTGTTGTATGTAGCCTACTGACGTGCACCCGACGGTCGTACATACAACTTGCGACAGGCCGAACGTGATGACGCGAACGAGCGTATAAAGAGGAAGTGCTGGTATCGTAGCGCCACCCTTTGGGCTCCTTCATCTAATTTCGTGTTAGTTGAAGTTTGGTGTGTGTTGATTCGCGACTTTCAGACGTTCTTCAGATCGTTCTTTGGATCGTTCTTTGGCTCGTTTCTGGACACTCGTTCGTCAACGATGTTGCCTTCTCGAGAGAGAAATCTCGCTGCTGTTGGCCTAGGAGTTCAGGCTTGGACCTGAAACCAACGTAGGAGAAGGAGAGAGAGGAGTTGCTGGACCAAGAATTGGTTGCTGAACCGTGATCAATTTGGTGATAAGGCTTTGGTCAGGGAGCTCTAGGAGAAAAATCCTGATGATTTCAGGAATTATCTCCGGATGACGGACCCCTGCTTTAGCCACCTCTTAGCATTGGTGTCCCCCTATATTCAGAAGGCGGACACATGCATGCGCCTTGCTATCACCCCTGAGCAAAGGCTCATTGCTACCCTGCGATACCTGGAGACAGGAAGAAGCCTGCAGGACCTCAAGTTCACCACAGGCATCTCCCCCCAGGCTCTTGGAGTCATTATTCTGGAGACATGTTCTGCCATCATCCAGGTCCTGCAGGAGGACTATATTAAGGTATGTTACTACCACATTTTATGTGTTTCTGTTTGATAATATAGTATTTGCCCTTTTTGACAATACCTAATTATTAACATTACAATATGTAGTGAATGTCTTCTTTGGCCTCATGCATGCTCTAGGCTTTTTTCATCCCCTTTTTTTCCTCTACATGCCTCCCCAGCATGTTGTCCAGTGTCCATACACACTCAGAGGGTAGGGTTGCCACCTCATCCCTTTAATCCAGGACACATATGAATTACACAGGTTGTTGTTCTGAGGCTGATTTAATGCAGATGAGGCACCAAGTGATTTAATTACCACCTTAATCAGCCACAGAACCTGTGTAATTACTATGTGTCCTGTATTAAAGGGATAATGTGGCAACCCTATCAGAGGGCTGGCATCAGGGGGTACAGGCAGTACTGTTGTAAGGGGCCCCAGTGTCTCAAGGGGCCCTTACAACAAAGACTTTAGCAGTGTTTAACATTGGAGTCTATGGGAGGGGGGTATCCAGTTTGGGGAGACCATTCTCCTGAACCCTAGGCGACATAACTAACCAACTTTCCCCACAAGGTGAGGCCCCCCTGGACCACAACTTGTTCAAATTTGGGACCTGCATCAACTATGCTTTGGCACAAGGTCTTATTGGAAGCATTGAGTGAGGCTGTGTTGTCTGTGCACTGCTTTTGGAAGCCCTTGGATTTCACACTATCATGCATTGCACACTTTGCTGGGTCATGCTTGGCAGGCTTCATCTCTCAAGTGTGACAGAGTGTATTGTTCCTACTGGGGCTGCAACAGGTCTACACCCCTGGCCAGTGGGCATATGTTGTTGAATGGCCCAGTGTGTGAGTCCTGGCTAATGCCACAATTATTTATGTCAGATGCAGTTTCTAAGTCCCCCCCCCCCCCTCTAAACACACACTTTTGCCACATTAATTTTGCTTTCCAAACAGGCAGAGTGCTTGAGGTGTTCTTATTATGGGAAACCTAAGCCCCATGCTACCATAAAGTTACATCATTTAAAACTAGTGTATCTCCTGAAATGTCATCTCCTATACACACTCTCCATCTTTTGCTGGTGACATTTCCCTACTATTTCCCCAAAACATGTACTGCAAGGCCTGCATTATTTTCTAATTATTTTACTTCATGTGATCTCTTTTGTTTGAATATGGTTGGCAATGTGTAATTAGCGAAGTCTATTTTCTGGAGGTTGTGCTTCACCCATGTCCTTACATCTTGACTGAGCTGGGAATGGAAGTCTAGCCTTATGTTGCTCTTGCATTTGTATGTTGAATAACATTTTTTTTCCAAAGTTTAATTTTTTTTTTCTTTTTTTATCTACAGTTTCCTTCCAATCCCCAGCAGTGGCAGGAAGCTGCTGCCCAGTTCATGCAGCAATGGGATTTCCCTAACTGCGGGGGTGCCATTGATGGCAAACATGTGTGGATTCTACCACCACCGAACTCGGGATCTTATTACTACAATTATAAGTGGTTTTGTAGTATTGTCACGCTGGCCATAGTCTCTGCAAATTATGAGTTTATGTACCTTGATGTGGGGAAGAATGGCCGGAACTCCAATGGTGGTGTCATCATGAAGACGGAATTCTACAGGCGGCTTCAAAATGGCACCTTGAACTTGCCACCTCCAGAGAACAACGTGGAGGGGCTTAACTTTGTTTTTGTTGCGGATGAGGCTTTTGGGCTTGGCGAACATGTCATGAAGCCGTTTCCGCAACGAAACCTGACCGCTGACCAGCGGATTTACAACTATAGACTCTCACGTGCTCACAGAGTGGTGGAGAACGCTTTTGGCATTTTGGCCAACCGATTTCGCCTGTTTTTGACCTCAATAAACTTGGCATTGTACAAAATAAATCACATTGTGCTTTGTTGCTGCATCCTGCACAATTTTTTACGCAGGAATGCCACCAGTTACCTTCCAAGTGGACCCATTGACCCGGATGCAGCCCTGTCAGGCACAAGTACAGCAGCATCCACAGAAAGCCGTCTGTCGGATGCAATGGCGGACCTTCAAACTAGACGTGCTACCATGGCCACCCAGAAATTATAAGTGGTTTTGTAGTATTGTCACGCTGGCCATAGTCTCTGCAAATTATGAGTTTATGTACCTTGATGTGGGGAAGAATGGCCGGAACTCCAATGGTGGTGTCATCATGAAGACGGAATTCTACAGGCGGCTTCAAAATGGCACCTTGAACTTGCCACCTCCAGAGCACAACGTGGAGGGGCTTAACTTTGTTTTTGTTGCGGATGAGGCTTTTGGGCTTGGCGAACATGTCATGAAGCCGTTTCCGCAACGGAACCTGACCGCTGACCAGCGGATTTACAACTATAGACTCTCACGTGCTCACAGAGTGGTGGAGAACGCTTTTGGCATTTTGGCCAACCGATTTCGCCTGTTTTTGACCTCAATAAACTTGGCATTGTACAAAATAAATCACATTGTGCTTTGTTGCTGCATCCTGCACAATTTTTTACGCAGGAATGCCACCAGTTACCTTCCAAGTGGACCCATTGACCCGGATGCAGCCCTGCCAGGCACAAGTACAGCAGCATCCACAGAAAGCCGTCTGTCGGATGCAATGGCGGACCTTCAAACTAGACGTGCTACCATGGCCACCCAGAACGCCAGAGAAGTGCGCCGAAAATACATGGAGTATTTTGTGGGGAGAGGGGCTGTGTCCTGGCAAAACATGATTCCAGATCATTAATCGTATCTTTATAAATGGATACTTCATTTTAACTACTCTTGTCTGTGTGTTTTTTCATGTGGAAAAGAGATGTTCTATGTGTGCTATATATTTGCTCTTGCTCCAAGAGAGAAATCTAACCTTCATTTCTTCTTGAGATACAAATCTCACCTTCTGAAATGTATTTTGGTGTGCAGGGGTTGTGCTCCATATACACAAAATGTTGTTGGTGTTCATGCATTCTATGCATGTAGACCAAAAACATGATGCATTAACAACTTTGTGAAATGTTAAGAGATGAACTACATCTGTGTTGACCGCATAGAAGAGCACATTAGCAGTTTTAAGACCTAAACTTTAGGGAACTCACAGGCATAGATAAAGTAAAGAAGAAGTCCCACACTGAAAGTATCAAATATATATTGATCTTGTTTGCACATTCAGATGTGCTTAGCAAAATGATCAACGAACATATAAAACTTTTTTAAAAAAGATAAAACAAGTGCTAAAAACACCAAACCTGGTAAGGTTAGAAACAAACTAAGCATGTACTCCGTCACATCAGGATTTGCCAAATGTCATCTTTCTGTGTGGGCAAACCCCCCCCTTCCTCCAAACTGAAGTTTCTTGGAGAAAGGGGTGTTGCATCTGAGAAATGTGTGAGTGCACCACATCAGTGGTTGCAAGCTGACCCGTGGCTACCCTCAAAATGTGCCAGCTTGGAACCCATGATGGGATCAGCTCACACATTTCTCCGATGCAACACCCCATTCTTTTAGAAACTCCAGTTTGGAGGAAGGGGGGGGGGGTTTGCCCACACAGAAAGATGACATTTGGCAAATCCTGATGTGACGGAGTACATGCTTTTTTGGAAGCCCCTTTAATGTGGCCAACATGGCCTAAAATGGGGACCACCACACCAGCCCAATTGGAAGGAGAATCAGAATTTGGCCAGCATGTTCCAAACATCCCTCAGTCGCTGCTGGAGGCTCTCCGCTGCCCTCTCCTGCTCCTGGGCGAACCTCTGCAGTTCCTGTGCTGCCTTCTGGATCTTCTCCAGCTCCACACGGCACCATTGGATGTCGACCAATGGTGCAGTGTGGCAGCTCGTGAGCTGTAAGTAGAGGAAAAAGCATAAGGTCAATGATGTGCAGCAGAATAGCTGATGATGGCTTGGATGGGCCTATTTTTTGGGGATTTTTTGAGGGGAGAGGGGGTGCAATTTCCCAACACTTTAACCACTTCCCGACCTCCTGCTGTGTTTTCACAGCGGCAGTCGGGTTGCTGTGTGCGAATCTGCGTAAAAAGGCGGCGATCTGCAAAGGGCCGCTAGGAGGCGCGCACCCACCACACTCCAATGTCCGCTGGCAAGCTGTGATGAGCGGCCACAGGCAAAGTCATTGGTTTAAAAAAAGTGTCAAAATTGATGTTTAAAGCGACGCAGTGCCAAATTGCAAAAAGTGCTCTGGTCCTAAAGCTGGCAAAGCTTCCGGTTGGTAAGTGGTGAATGGCAACAATAATAAAGGTTTAGGCCCTACGTTTAACAAATGTAAAAAAGGTGTGTTGGTTTATTAACTGCTGTCTGCTGTCCCATGTACCCATAGGTGTGCGCAGGCTATTGCATTAGGGTGTGCACCCCAAACCTCAAACACACACGTCTTTCTCTGCAGCCTCAGCTGTACAGGACAGTGAATGAATGGGATAGTGCTTGTTGCTGAGCGTCTTCCTATTCATCCACAAACTGAAGCATAGTAAACACGGATTACTATGCTTCAGTTATGAATGAACATAGTGAGTGTGTTCACTGTGTTAAATTAGAAAAGGAAGGGGCCAGTAAATTACATATTTACCAGCCCCTTCCTCCACTCTCCATTCTTCAACATGAGGGGAAACACAGGCAATAGGGGACATCTGCACCACAGGCAGTGATTAGGATGTGCCCAGGTACACCTGCCACACCCCCTGTGCACGCCTATGCATGTACCAAACAGGCATGTCAATACACAAGAAACAAGAATAGAACAGTACTTACAAGGGCAAACAGGAGGTTCCCTCGGGGACTGGGGATGTTGGGGCATCTGGCCATCTGAGTCTTCTAAAAAAAGAAAAAAAGGCATTCATTGAGCATCCCAAAGTCACTACAGGTTCAACACATACATTGCGGGATATGTTTCAAAGGGGAGTACAACTTCTTACCTCTCACCTCCTTCCCCGACCATTTATACATTAAATGACCGGGGAAGGAAAAGATTAAATTGTGTCACTTGTGTG
>BLSH010176219.1:65247-78218 GCA_018402905.1 Glandirana rugosa
GGTGGTGATTATCTAGGACGGTGAGTATCTAGGACAGTGGTTATCTAGGACGGTGATTATCTAGGACGGTGATTATCTAGGACGGTAGTTATCTAGGACGGTGATTATTTAGGACGGTGATTAATAATAATAATAATAATAATATGTCCTAAATATATCGCGGTTGTCAAACGCGTCGCGAAATGTTATTTCTTCCCTGTGTCATGTTAATGTTATGACAAGTTATGTCTTCCTTATCCTCCCGGGACGAGCATCTCGAATGTTAGATTTCCCTCCCCCTCCACTATGTTTTCCATTACCGACGTCCCCTACTTGACCATCTCGACCGAGTCCGTGCCCAGAATCCACCTCCACCCCATCCGAAGGGACTTATTTTCTGTATTGAACAGTATTGTAATTGTACTGTGTCCCTTCTTTATTGTAAAGCGCTGCGCAAACTGTTGGCGCTATATAAATCCTGTATAATAATAATAATAATAATAATTAGTGGCAGGATTTATTAGTGGCAGGATCTATTGATGGCAGGATCTATTAGTGGCAGGATCTATTAGTGGCAGGATCTATTGGTGACAGGATCTATGAGTGGCAGGATCTATTAGTGGTGGGATCTATTAGTGGTAGGATCTATTAGTGGTGGGATCTATTAGTGACAGGATCTATTGGTGGCAGGATCTATTAGTGGTAGGATCTATTAGTGGCAGGATCTATTAGTGACAGGATCTATTGGTGGCAGGATCTATGAGTGGCAGGATCTATTAGTGGCGGGATCTATTAGTGGCAGGATCTATTGGTGGCAGGATCTATTAGTGGCAGGATCTATTGGTGGCAGGATCTATTAGTGGTAGGATCTATTAGTGGCAGGATCTATTGGTGGCAGGATCTATTGGTGGCAGGATCTATTAGTGGTAGGATCTATTGGTGGCAGGATCTATTAGTGTCAGGATCTATTAGTATCAGGATCTATTGGTGGCGGGATCTATTAGTGGCGGGATCTATTAGTGACAGGATCTATTGGTGGCAGGATCTATGAGTGGCAGGATCTATTAGTGGCGGGATCTATTAGTGGCAGGATCTATTGGTGGCAGGATCTATTAGTGGCAGGATCTATTAGTGGCAGGATCTATTGGTGGCAGGATCTATTAGTGGCAGGATCTATTAGTGGCAGGATCTATTGGTGGCATGATCTATTAGTGGCAGGATCTATTAGTGGCAGGATCTATTAGTGGCAGGATCTATTAGTGGCATGATCTATTGGTGGCGGGATCTATTAGTGGTGGGATCTATTGGTGGCGGGATCTATTAGTGTCAGGATCTATTGGTGGTGGGATCTATTAGTGGCGGGATCTATTAGTGACAGGATCTATTAGTGTCAGGATCTATTGGTGGCGGGATCTATTAGTGGCATGATCTATTGGTGGCAGGATCTATTGGTGGCGGGATCTATTAGTGGCATGATCTATTGGTGGCAGGATCTATTGGTGGCAGGATCTATTAGTGGCAGGATGTATTGGTGGCAGGATCTATTGGTGGCAGGATCTATTGGTGGCAGGATCTATTAGTGGCAGGATCTATTGGTGGCAGGATCTATTAGTGGCAGGATCTATTGGTGGCTGGATCTATTGGTGGCAGGATCTATTGGTGAGGTCTGCTCATGGTGCTCAGGTGGCACTCAGCTTGTCTGAATGATCCACACTGGTCCTATAGGGAGGCGTATTGGACAGTGGGAGGGGAGCTGGCAAGTGAGGACAAAGGCTTTGTTACAGCCCTTGCTATTGGCTGAGGAAAAGTGCTGCATGGTGTGCTGTATAAATGCCAAGGGCACATGTTCTCGGGAGTTGAGTTGGGGAGAGTTTACACTTTGCTTCAAAACCGGGCGTCAGACACCCTTTGTTGAAGCTCTCTGAACGCCGGTCAAAGCTCTGACACTAAATAAAATGGTCGGCTTACAGCCCTGTTTACACCTTGCGTTGGCTTTGCTTTGCTTCAGCTTTGGGTCAAAAATGATCCCCCATGTAGCTTTAGCCGGGCTTCAAAGCCTCTCCAACGCCTCCATAGAAGTCTATGACAAAGCGTGTTTGAAGCACCTGCAGCTTTTCAGAGGCTTTAATTCAGCTTTAGCTTTGGTTTGTTTTGGAGAAATTGCAGGTGTGAGATATCCACAACACACAGGGCATCGGCCGAGCTTCAACAAAGCTTCAAAACAGCATCGCCGAAGCCTCAAAAACACATCATTAGAGCTTGTTGAAGCAGTAGGGGCTTTAATGTGCGTTGAAGCTGAAGGAAGGGTAAACGAGCGCAGGGAGAGAGCGGGGTCCAGGAGGGATGGGGCCCTTCCTCCATGGAGGCTGTCATGGGGCCTTGGGTGGTCGATCCAAGGGCCCGAAGTCAGAGAGAAGCTGAACCCAGAGGTCCTGCAGAGCTGACTGGAAGGGGGACACCAAGAAGGCTCCGATTCTGCCTGCAGCGGGTAGAGGTCATGGGGCTGCTCCTGTGAGGGCCACCCCTTCAGCTAGAAGAGTCAATGGGTGTCAGTCAAGGGGATGCCAGGGAGTGTCCTGAAGATAAAATTCATTCCCCCATTCATGGTTCTGTATGGAGGAGCAGTGAGACTTCTTCCACAAATCATCCGCTGAGGCCAAGTGAGAGTCGCCCCGATCCATTGGAGAATCCCACCAATCCCTTCCCCCATCCAAGTTCCACTAAAATACCCAAAAACAGGAAAACTCCCTGGACTGGTCATTGAGTAACGAGCAAGCGGGAGTAAGCCTGCATTCACATAGGGGCGACCCGACTTCGGCGCAACTTCACAAGGCGATTTCAGCGCGACTTCAAGGACCTTTCAGCGCGACTTTACAACACGACTTTTGCCAGGCGACTTTGCCTTGACCAATCAGAGAAGGGAGGGAGGGGGCTGCCTAAAAATACATTCTATTCTTTTATCTGTGAAGTCGCTTCCATGTAGATGGGATTCCGACTTGGAGGCGACTTCTATTGAATCCTATGGGCACAAATCGGATAGAAGTCGCCTAGAAGTAGTACAGGGACCTTTTCAGAAGTCGCCTTGAAGTCGGAGCGTCGTGTACATTAAGACGGCTGCCATTCATTTCAATGGGATTTCAGATGTCAAGCGACTTGGGGCAACTCAAGTCGGATCGCAAGTCGCCCCTGTGTGAATGGGCACTAAGGCGGGACAAGTGAAAAAACCCTAGCAACCAAGTGGAAACCCTTAGCAACCAGCTGCAGGTAACCAGAGAGAGGTCTATGAAGTCAACACTCAGCGAGCCCCATGGGGACGGTGCAACACCCAATTATTCCTTCACAAATACAGAGGAACCTCAATGCTATGCAGACCACAAACAACCGAAAACGCCTCCTCCTCCTCCTCCATCAACCCACAGAAGGAGATTTTTGTCATTTTCCAAAGCGGCAAACCATAAAATATTAGAATTTAGAATTCACAACCAAACAATACAAAGATTTCTTCAACAAACAAAATGCAAGGTGGAGCAGATTTGGGGTGCCGCCTAGAAGGGTGAATTCAGTTCTCCTTCCATAGAACCACGAATGCCCTTTGCCCTCTATGGAGTCACAAAGAAATTCACCCCCCTAAGAGACAGAACATTGATTGATGATTCTTGCGGGTCGATGGAAGCGCAGACTTCCCTGCGTCCTGGCACTTTATCCTTTCACACAACTGCAATGGCAAAATAAATTAATAGATTTCTTGGTTTTGGTTATGGGAGTTTTTATTAAAGTGAACTTTTACCCCCCAAGCACATCCACAGCCATGGACCTCATAAAAGTCATTTTGAAAGATTTTTTTTTTTGTAAACTTTCATTTTCTTTTTCTTTCTACTTTCTGGTTTCCTTGAGGCCCTGGTGACAAAGCCTGGGCCTTACAGTTGCCCCATAGGGAGGCGACATCACCGGTGCCTCAGAAAACCCTCATCTGTTCCTCGCAATGCACTTTACAAGGTCTGGGGTGGTCCGCTATTGAATCTCTTACAGTGCATGGGGTGTAAGATCAGCCAAATAGTAACAGTAATGCCCCGTACACACGGTTCAACAATCGCACGTACGACCGTGTTGAATTGTATGTTGGCTGTTGTATGCAGCATACTGACTGCACTACACAATCGTACGCATGGGCGTCCGCAGGTAGGGGCAAGGGGGGGCAATTCCCCCCCCCTGGAATCAGGGATCAGATCAGGGGTTCCCCACTAGGTCCTTATCCTCTTGAGCCATGTATGCAGTCTCTGACCGTTTTCTGTGCTATGTCCACAGTCTCTGACTGTCTCCTGTACCATGTCTGCAATCTCTGACTGTCTCCTGTACCATGTCTGCAGTCTCTGACCGTTTTCTGTGCTATGTCCACAGTCTCTGACTGTCTCCTGTACTATGTCTGCAGTCTCTGACTGTCTCCTGTATCATGTCTGCAGTCTCTGACTGTCTCCTGTACCATGTCTGCAATCTCTGACTGTCTCCTGTACCATGTCTGCAGTCTCTGACTGTCTCCTGTACCATGTCTGCAGACTCTGACTGTCTCCTGTACCATGTCTGCAGTCTCTGACTGTCTCCTGTACTATGTCTGCAATCTCTGACTGTCTCCTGTACCATGTCTGCAGTCTTTGACTGTCTCCTGTACCATGTCTGCAGTCTCTGACTGT
This sequence comes from Glandirana rugosa, assembly GCA_018402905.1. Lineage (NCBI taxonomy): Eukaryota > Metazoa > Chordata > Amphibia > Anura > Ranidae > Glandirana > Glandirana rugosa. The sequence continues at coordinate 69,915 of BLSH010176219.1, forward strand.
CTCCTGTACTATGTCTGCAGTCTCTGACTGTCTCCTGTACCATGTCTGCAGTCTTTGACTGTCTCCTGTACCATGTCTGCAGTCTCTGACTGTCTCCTATACCATGTCTGCAGCCTCTGACTGTCTCCTGTACCATGTCTGCAGTCTCTGACTGTCTCCTATACTATATCTGCAATCTCTGACTGCCTCCTGTACCATGTCTGCAGTCTCTGACTGTCTACTGTATCATGTCTGCAATCTCTGACTGTCTCCTGTATCATGTCTGCAGCCCCTGACCATCTCCTGGATCATGTCTGCAGCCTCTGACTGTCTCCTGTACCATGTCTGCAATCTCTGACTGTCTCCTGTACCATGTCTGCAGTCTCTGACTGTCTCCTGTATCATGTCTGCAGTCTCTGACTGTCTCCTGTATCATGTCTGCAGTCTCTGATCATCTCCTGGATCACGTCTGCAGTCTCTGACCATCTCCTGGATCATGTCTGCAGTCTCTGACCATCTCCTGTATCATGTCTGCAGTCTCTGACTGTCTCCTGTATCATGTCTGCAGTCTCTGACCATCTCCTGTATTAAGTCTGCAGTCTCTGACCATCTCCTGGATCATGTCTGCAGTTTCTGACCATCTGTTCATACAACTCTCTTGTACGACCGTCGTATGTTCGACTGTTCAAATCGCGCATACGAACTATCGATATCGCATACAACAGTCGTGAGTACGACCTGTTGTATGCGATCATTGAACCGTGTGTACGAGGCTTAACGGCCCACTACAGATCTCCTACGCCGCATACAGGGCCTTGAAAAAGCATTCATACCCCTTGAGATCCCCCACATTTTCCCATGTGACACCCAAAAACGTAAATGTATTTTATTGGGATTTTATAGACGACACAAAGTGCCTCATAATTGTGAAGGGGAAGGAAAATGATAAATGGTACAAATACATTTGTGAACAATGTGGGGGGCATTTGTATGGCGCCCCCCTGAATCAATATTTGTAGAACCGCCTTTCTCTGCAATTACAGCTGCGGGTCTTTTGGGGAAGTCTCTGCCAGCTTTGCCCATCTAGAGAGGACATTTCTGCCCAGTTTTCTTAGCTTATACAGGAAGCCTGCGATCGCCGCCCTTCCCCCTCTGTCAGAATGGAGATCCGTGTTTACATACACCGACCTCCGTTCTCTCACTGCGGGGGGAGCCATCGCGGGTAGCCGGCGGAGATCGAGTCCTCCGTACCCTCTCCCTAGACCCTCGGAACACAGTGAGCGTGCTCACAATTCTCGCAATGCTCACAATACTCGTTCTTGCGGTCGCCGTGTTTTGCGATAACGAATCACTTTGCCGCCATCAAGCCACGGCGGGCGGTCGTCAACTGGTTAAGGTGGCAGCAGTGAAAATAATTGAATTTATTATTTGTTGGATAAATATTGAGATTCACTTTATGAGGAGGAGAATTGTCTCTCTATAGCGTGGAGATTATTTATATAATATATTGGGATAAGCGGGGGCGTGACTCTCGTGGTCGACGCGTTTGTACAGCGAGCCCTCGGCAGACAGGAAATACAGTTAGGGTCCCGGTAGCCAATTTTTATTAAAAAGAAAAGCAAAAATAACCGCCCAACACACGCATGTCTGCCCATGCAGGGGTATCAGCTTCCCACAAAATGAAAATGCCGAGCCACCTGACTCATTCAGCTTTCATTGCAGTGCCTCGCTGCACAGCCCTCTCCTGGCCTCCAAATAGACGTGCGGTTCGTTTCATTACGAATTTCCGGATTACAATAGTACTGAATTTAGACGAATCCAGATCACGAAAAAGAAAATTCGGATGAAATTTGAATTAGAATAATTTTCAAATCGTTTTCAAATTCAAAAAGTCCTCCAATTTGAATCGTTTACCAATTTCCAAAGAGAACAAAATAGAATAGAAAACAGGAATAGAACAGAAAAAAAAAACCAATAGAGTAGAAAAGAATAGAACAGGAAACAGAAGAATAGAACACAACGGCTCTGTTCCCCTCCCCCACATTCTATTCTTTCATTTTCTCTTATATTCCCCTCTATTGTATTCTATCTTTTTCCATTCTATTCCTCCACTTTCCACTCCACCCCCCCATTCTCCTTAGTCATTGGAAAACGATTCAAAAACATTTCTAATGGATTCGAAAACGAACAAACAAAATGGATTCCGAAAACAAATTAAACAAAACCAACTTATGTAAATAACGAATCGAAACGGAACAAATCTAAACAATTTTTTTTAGTCTGTATATGTCTACCTCCAAATAAGATCCCCTCCCCCCAGGGTTACTCCCTCTCCCCGAGACTTTGGACTTCCTCCAGCCTCCCTGGATTTGCAAGCTGCCTGGGCTTTCCCAGCCTCCCAGACCCTCTCTTGGCCTCCCAGACTCTCTCTAGGTCTCCCAGACCCTCTCTTGGCCTCCCAGACCCTCTCTTGGTCTCCCAGACCCTCTCTTGGCCTCCCAAATCCTCTCTTGGCCTCCCAGATCCTCTCTTGGCCTCCCAGACCCTCTCTTGGTCTCCCAGACCCTCTTTTGGCCTCCCAGACCCTCTCTTGGTCTCCCAGACCCTCTCTTGGCCTCCCAGATCCTCTCTTGGCCTCCCAGACCCTCTCTTGGTCTCCCAGACCCTCTCTTGGCCTCCCAGACCCTCTCTTGGCCTCCCAGACCCTCTCTTGGTCTCCCAGACCCTCTTTTGGCCTCCCAGACCCTCTCTTGGTCTCCCAGACCCTCTTTTGGCCTCCCAGATCTTCTCTTGGTCTCTCAGACCCTCTTTTGGCCTCCCAGACCCTCTCTTGGCCTCCTAGACCCTCTCTTGGTCTCCCAGACCCTCTCTTGGCCTCCCAGACCCTCTCTAGGTCTCCCAGACCCTCTCTTGGCCTCCCAGACCCTCTCTTGGCCTCCCAGATCCTCTCTTGGTCTCCCAGACCCTCTTTTGGCCTCCCAGACCCTCTCTTGGTCTCCCAAACCCTCTTTTGGCCTCCCAGACCCTCTCTTGGTCTCCCAGACCCTCTCTTGGCCTCTCAGATCCTCTCTTGGCCTCCCAGACCCCCTCTTGGTCTCCCAGACCCTCTCTTGGTCTCCCAGACCCTCTCTTGGCCTTCCAGACCCTCTCTTGGCCTCCCAGACCCTCTCTTGGTCTCCCAGACCCTCTCTTGGCCTCCCAGACCCTCTCTTGGTCTCCCAGACCCTCTTTTGGCCTCCCAGACCTTCTCTTGGTCACCCAGACCCTCTCTTGGCCTCCCAGACCCTCTCTTGGTCTCCCAGACCCTCTTTTAGCCTCCCAGACCCTCTCTTGGTCTCCCAGACCCTCTTTTAGCCTCCCAGACCCTCTCTTGGTCTCCCAGACCCTCTCTTGGCCTCCCAGATCCTCTCTTGGCCTCCCAGATCCTCTCTTGGTCTCCCAGACCCTCTCTTGGCCTCCCAGACCCTCTCTTGGTCTCCCAGACCCTCTCTTGGCCTCCCAGACCCTCTCTTGGTCTCCCAGACCCTCTCTTGGCCTCCCAGACCCTCTCTTGGCCTCCCAGATCTTCTCTTGGTCTCTCAGACCCTCTTTTGGTCTCCCAGACCCTCTCTTGGCCTCCCAGACCCTCTCTTGGTCTCCCAGACCCTCTCTTGGCCTCCCAGACCCTCTCTTGGCCTCCCAGACCCTCTCTTGGTCTCCCAGACCCTCTTTTGGCCTCCCAGACCCTCTCTTGGTCTCCCAGACCCTCTCTTGGCCTCCCAGATCCTCTCTTGGCCTCCCAGACCCTCTCTTGGCCTCTCAGATCCTCTCTTGGCCTCCCAGACCCCCTCTTGGTCTCCCAGACCCTCTCTTGGTCTCCCAGACCCTCTCTTGGCCTTCCAGACCCTCTCTTGGTCTCCCAGACCCTCTCTTGGCCTTCCAGACCCTCTCTTGGCCTCCCAGACGCTCTCTTGGTCTCCCAGACCCTCTCTTGGCCTCCCAGACCCTCTCTTGGCCTCCCAGACCCTCTCTTGGTCTCCCAGACCCTCTTTTGGCCTCCCAGACCCTCTCTTGGTCTCCCAGACCCTCTCTTGGCCTCCCAGATCTTCTCTTGGTCCCTCAGACCCTCTTTTGGCCTCCCAGACCCTCTCTTGGTCTCCCAGACCCTCTTTTGGCCTCCCAGACCCTCTCTTGGCCTCCCAGATCCTCTCTTGGCCTTCCAGACCCTCTCTTGGCCTCCCAGACCCTCTCTTGGTCTCCCAGACCCTCTCTTGGTCTCCCAGACCCTCTTTTGGCCTCCCAGACTCTCTCTTGGTCTCCCAGGCCCACATAGCCATTGCGACCTTACCAGGAGCCCTCCTCACAATGGATGAAGTCTCTGACAGTGACAAGAGCCTGAAATAGTACCCACTGAATCCTGCCATGAAGATCCTTGTCTAGGCACTTCCTGTTAGGGTGAATGCAATTTTTTATAGATAGACCCCTTAGAGCACATATGTCAAACACAAGGCCCGTGGGCCGAATCTGCCCCCCCCCCCCCAGGCCTTGTCATGTGGCCTTTGCACCCAGTTTTGCAGCCAGAACAAGGTGGAACACTATTCTGCCACCTCCAGCACTCACCCTCTACTTTCACTTCGTGCTGTCACTTGTAAACACAGCACCCCTGAACCCTGCACTCTGTACATAGCACACCCCTAAACCCTGCACTCTGTACACAGCACACCCCCGAACCCTGCACTCTGTACGTAACTTACCCCTGAACCCTGCACTTTGTACGTAGCGCACCCCTGAACCCTGCACTAAGTACATAGTGCACCCTCCGAACCCTGCACTCTGTACATAGTGCACCCTCTGAACCCTGCACTCTGTATGAAGCGCACCCCTGAACACTGCACTCTGTACATAGCGCACCCCTGAACCCTGCACTTCGCACCCAGTTTTGCAGCCAGAACAAGGTGGAACACTATTCTGCCACCTCCAGCACTCACCCTCTGCTTCCGCTTCGTGCTGTCACTTGTAAACACAGCACCCCTGAACTCTGCACTCTGTACATAGTACACCCCGGAACCCTGCACTCTGTACATAGCGCACCCCTAAACCCTGCACTCTGTACATAGCACACCCCTAAACCCTGCACTCTGTACACAGTGCACCCCCAAACCCTGCACTCTGTACGTAACTTACCCCTGAACCCTGCACTCTGTACGTAGCTCACCCCTGAACCCGGCACTCTATACATAGTTCACCCTCCGAACCCTGCACTCTGTATGAAGCGCACCCCTGAACCCTGCACTCTGTACGTAGCTCACCCCTGAATCCTGCACTCTGTACATACTCACCCCTGAATCCTGCACTCTGTACATAGTGCACCCCAGAACCCTGCACTCTGTATGTAACGCATCCCTGAACCCTGCACTCTGTACGTAACTTACCCCTGAATCCTGCACTCTGTACGTAGTGCACCCCCGAACCCTGCACTCTGTATGTAGCTCACCCCTGAACCCTGCACTATGTATGTAGCTCACCCTCAGACCTTGCACTCTGTACGTAGTGCACCCTCAAACCCTGCACTCATGTACACTGCACTCCTGAACACTGCACTCATGTACACTGCACTCCTGAACCCTGCAGTCATGTACACTGCACTCCTGAACCCTGCACTCATGTACTCTGCACTCCTGAACTCTGCACTCTGTATATAGCTCACCCTCAGACCCTGCACTCTGTACGTAGCACACCCCTGAACCCTGCACTTTGTATGTAGCGCATCCCTGAACCCTGCACTCTGTATATAGCGCATCCCTGAACCCTGCACTTTGTATGTAGCTCACCCCTGAACCCTGCACTCTGTACGTAGCGCACCCCTGAACCCTCCACTCTGTACATAGCGCACCCCTGAACACTGCACTCTGTACGTAGCGCACCCCTGAACCCTGCACTCATGTACTCTGCACTCCTGAATTCTACACTTAGAATTTAGTGCACCCCAGATACAACCGGCCCTTTGAGGGCAACCATACTGCTGATGTGGCCCGTGATGAAATGGAGGTCGACACCCCTGGGTTAGAGACACATGGTCCCTGACATGATGCCATCTTCCGTATTGGAGCCATAAAAGTGCTGATGCTGTTTGCAGTATGAAAGCTCACATCAAACATTCCAACAGACAGTAATCAAGGCTCAGCTCATGAACAGACATACATATTCCTGTAATACCCCCAGGGGCGGCAAGCTTTGCAACTACCAGGAAAACCATAAAAAACCCATTTATGTCACCCCTGGGAGCACAGGAAAAATGCAGGGGTATTGGATTGGGTGTGATGAGAATGGATTAAAACCCGTTATATTCTTCACATCCGTTACCTTCGAGCTCCCATGTTCCCTCACAAATCACTGAGATATAAGGCAGGAACACTAAGGAGATTTTATATAGAAAGCAAAGAGGGACCCTTTTTCAGCTCGCTTTACCGGATGGAACGAGAATGTTCTCTTTATTGCTATGACATTAGTTGTGCCATTCCCACCGAGAATCCATCCATGAGAATTAAACTTCCATTAACCAGCACTCCTATGACATCCGAGTGCAGCACATCCATGCTCTATCCATCTGCGATAACTGGATAGAGAAAAGCAAGAAAAAGAATGCTGAGCTCTGTGGGCTTACGTGGCTAAATTACCTCTGATGAGCTCAGATGTAGAAGGTGAACAGCTGAGTGCTCCTGAAAATTATTTGAAATTCTTGTTACGTCAGCCATGGGTTGCTAGGAAAAGATGGGCAGTGCAAATGTATAAAATAATGCAATCCTCCACCACTAGAAAAGAACAGCAAATGGAAAACTAAGCAGAGCATCCACTTTATCTTTAATATGAGAAAAGATTTCGTTTTTTAATATCTGGCTGTGTGAAGTTTCATGATAGTTCAATGCAGTTATTCTCAGCCAGGGTTTTATTGAACCCTAAAAAGGTTCCTCCAGAGTTTGCTAAGGGTTCCTCTAGACTGCGGCTGATTGTTCTACCATTTGGTGGTGCCGCCTGCATAGTTCTGGGTCCAACACCACTTGGAAGGACCAGCAGCATGACACCAATGACCTATTTAGCTGTCTGCAAGGGTGGCAATTCTGACACTCTCTCTCTGATGGAAGGGGTGCTCTGTTGAGATGGGGGGCTCTTGATCTAAAGGAAGGAACTCTGATGTGATGGAGGGGGTCTCTGATGGAAGGGGTGCTCTGTTGGGATGGGAGGACTCTTGATCTAAAGGAAGGAACTCTGATGTGATGGAGGGGGTCTCTGATGGAAGGAGGTGCTCTAATGAGATGGGGGGCTCTTGATCTAAAGGAAGGAACTCTGGTGTGATGGAGGGGGTCTCTGATGGAAGGGGTGCTCTGTTGGGATGGGAGGACTCTTGATCTAAAGCAGGGGTGTCCAAACTACGGCCCGAGGGCCAACTGCGGTCCGCGGGTCAGTTTTTATTGGCCCGCAGCAAATTCTGAACATGTAATTGAATATGGCCCGCACATGGCGCTTGAGCTCAACTCTGTTGCACTTCTCAGTTTCAACACTAGATGGAGCCAGTCACAGAAAAGGTGCTTCTCCACTAAACAAAATTAAGCAAAGAAAAATATTTACCACGAGTCACCAGAAATGGCAGCACCGAAGAAACGCAAGATAGCAAGTGAGTGTAGAAGATTTCAAACACGGTGGGAAATGAATATTTCTTTAAAGAAATCAACGGAAAGTGTGTCTGTTTGATTTGCAATGAAGATGTTGCCGTGATGAAAGAGTATAATGTCCGTTGGCACTATGAGACCAAGCATCAGAGCTACGCATCTTACACAGGTGCCGAACGAGCACAGAAATTCAAGCAAATGGCAGCTAGCCTGCAAACTCAACAACAGCCATCTCTGTGAAGTCCTTCGTGTCTCAACCACCAAACTTTCTCCTGACATCCCAGCCATCCTTCAATCCAAAGGACAGCATCACTGCTCCCACTGAGAGCAATGTTCTTCACATTATAGGTGAGTTAGAAATACACACAGTAATCATGTGTCAATATGTCACCTCTTGTGTGTGGCCCGGGCCTTTGCTTATTTTTCTGTATTTGGCCCTCACCAAAAAACTTTGGACACCCCTGATCTAAAGGAAGGAACTCTGATGTGATGGAGGGGGTCTCTGATGGAAGGGGTGCTCTGTTGGGATGGGAGGACTCTTGATCTAAAGGAAGGAACTCTGATGTGATGGAGGGGGTCTCTGATGGAAGGGGGTGCTCTGTTGGGATGGGAGGACTCTTGATCTAAAGGAAGGAACTCGGATGTGAGAAGGAAATCTAGTTCTCAGGAGGGTAGGGTT